>CM046879.1:173379827-173594186 GCA_025667525.1 Glebionis coronaria | reverse complement strand
TAAAATATCGTACTTGTGGCAGGTAGATTTAATTAAAAATCTCATTGACAAAATTTCGTAGGTAAACCCGTTCTCTTTACTCGACCGTCCAAAGCTGACTGCGAACGTAAAGAGTGAATCATTTTGATAAAATTATCCGCATGATTGAAGCTGTCAATTCCGATTCCTGGAACAAGTTTGATTCATTAAAGAATCGCACCATCGTTGCTTTCCAGTTGTCACGAGCTTGATTCGTATAGAATCTTGCAAGTTACCTACCAAGTGTTGTTTGATGTTGACACTAAAAGGATTTCCACTCATCACTGTGAACACTAAGGTATCACTCTGAGTGTTCTGGCAAGATCACTGAGATATTGCGTAGAGGCCAGGAACGTGTTTAAATTCAGTTAAGAATTAAACAACTGTTGCTTTCTAGTTATCACAAGTTTGATTCATAAAGAATCGCACAAGTCACCTACCATGAGCTTTTGAATGTTCGCTCAAGAAGGATTTCCATCTTCATTGTAAATACTTTCGTATTACTCGGATGTTCAGGCAAGATCATGAAGATTTTGCGTAGGACTCTTAAGATCTTTCTTACTTTTCACAGTGCGTGAAGAAGCAAGGAAATATGGAAGTGTGTCCTAATGAGATATTTGATGATCTCAAATGGCTCTAGACTCGATCGTGCACATTGGATTTTAGTGATCGGAGGCTGGAGAGGAGTGCCACCATTTCAATACCAATTTATTCGGAGTGAATAAATCAATAGATAATGTGTTGTCTCCGTGTGATTAAAACAAATACCTTTTGAGAGATATCTGAGTTAGCTGGGATGGGTTGTGCATTGCATCACTAGGTCTATGATGTCTATCTTCAATATCGAGCATCATTAAACTCAATAGCATATGTGTTGACCCGGTTTCTGGCTAAGGTTGTAAGGAGGACTTCTTTCTTTACACCATTTATCTTTACAATTCTTTTTTATTCTTCAACCCCTTCAATGCTTACCAATACGTCATAACTAGCACCTTGTTGTGATTGTTCCAGTGCTAACTTAAGTACTTGGTCGGCATTCAGCTACGTTCACAATCTTTCCCCATCTTTCCTAAGGACTACTATTTCTAGCTATGGAATGTCCTTGAGAAGATTCCTCCGGTTTAAGAAGAATCATTGGACTTAACCTATCCTACCGTCCTTATGTCACCACAATCTTCATCGTCGTGAAATAAATGGGTTTTGGGTAAGTATATGTCACCATGAAAATCCATTTTGATATGCAAATCCGTTTTGCTTCCCCTTAACATATGCCACGATATTCGAAAACATTTCGCATATGTCGGGATGAGCCAGCACATTAAGTCAAACCATTTGTGATAATTTCCCATACTAAATCACATTTTCTCCCCCATATTAAAAATATTAACCCAATCGATGTTTTTAATATCAATTGATTTAATGAAGTTTTAACAAACGTTTTGGGAAGAAAAATGTAAGTCTGTTTTATCTTCATGATACCAAATGTATGAGATATGATACCGATTTGTAACATGATCACATATTCACCATATTAGAATAAATTGACAAGGTTGGACCTGATTGATGAGAACATCATATGATAAGATCAAATGGTTCTTGTTCACGAATGTTGGTCGCCTCGTCACGTGTGAAGTCATCTCTTGACACCTCGTGTACGATTGGTATGGTTGTCTTGACACCAATTAGTGAGCTTGGCACTTTCGGCATCGAAGATTCTGAATGCTTGACAATTTCCCCCCCTCAATTGTTGACCCGTGTTCTACTGAAAGAGCTGTAGTCGTCGGTTGAGTAGTCGCATCGTCGAGTATGTAGATACTAATTGTAGATTGCTATGGTTGTAGAGATGATAGCTTCATAAAAACAAGACTTCTCTTGTTTTAACAAATAAATGCACTGAAGCGTACATTGATTTGTGTTAGACCAAGTTATAAAGTAAACTTGATCCCTTACAAGGTTTTAAAGTAAACCTTTCCCGAGAAAATTAATTCCCGTTATGAGCCAAAGCTTTTATAAGAAATACTTGACTTTAATGTGAAAACCGGTTGCAATCTGAAATAACTACAAGCCATATGGGCATGTTTTATGAAATATTTACAACTTTTGTACGAACTGTATTTATGGCGCCGTGTCAATATTAATCAACATTTCTAAGGCCGTAAATATTATCGTACCAAAAGACATGCCTTTGAAAAATAAAGTAAAAATATTTTTGGATTTTTCTAAATTTTTCTAAATTTTTCAATTTTTATGGTTTTTATATGGTTTTATATTTTGTATTTTGCTTTTGTGAATAAAAATATAAACAATATATACAGATGATCAGCAAGGATACGGAGAATAGTTTACCACCACTATTCTTTCGCTTCATCAGCCAATTCCTTTAGAGTCTCAGGCGAGAAGGTTCTCATTCCTAGCTTGTCGGCCAAAAATTCAATTCTGAGTGCGATCTAAAGCCTTCGTGAAAATATCCGCCAATTGATACTCAGACCGGACAAAGTAAAGCTCTATCACTCTATTTTCCACTTGCTCCTTGATGAAGTGGTAGCGAATGTCAATATGCTTCGACCGGGAGAATTGAACATTGTTGCAACATAAGGCAATGGCACTCTTGTTGTCGCAATACATCAGAATTTTGTTGAAACCTAGACCATAGTCGGTTAATTGCGATCTCATCCAAAGAATTTGAGCACAGCAACCGGACATAGCTATGTATTCTGCTTCCGTACTTGAAATTGCAGCGCTTTTCTGCCTTTTAGATGCCCAACTGATTAGTCGATCTCCTAGTAGTTGCAAAGTTCCACTCGTGCTACGCCTTGTATCTTGACAACCCGCGTGATCCGCATCTGCATATGCCATTAGTGCAATCGAAGAGTCCTTCGAATACCAAAGTCCCCGATTAATGGTTCCTTTAAGATACCAAAAGATCAGTTTAACAGTAGCTAAGTGTAACTCAGTAGGTCGAGTTTGATACCGAGCACACATACATATAGCAAACTGAAGATCAGGTCGACTAGCTGTGATATACAAAAGGGTACCGATCATTCCACGACAAAGTGTCGGATCAACGACAACTCCATGTGGATCTGCATCAAGCTTAGTTCGTTACACCATTGGAGTATCCACGGGGTCGCAAGATTCCATCTTATATTTCTTAAGAGATTCAAGGGCATATTTGGATTGATTGATAAAGATGCCTATAGGACTCTGAGATATCTGAAGACCTAAGAAGAATGATACCTTGCCCATCATTGACATCTTAAACTTGGAAGACATGAGTGTCCCAAACTCATCGGATAAGGTTTGGGTTGAGGCAGCAAATATAATATCATCAACATATATTTGTACCATAATCATATCTTTACCTCGTTTCTGATTGAACAGCGTAGGATCCACCCCTTTAGCGAAGCCTTGTGTAATGAGGAATTGTGGCAATAGATCATACCATGCGTGTGGAGCTTGCTTCAACCCATAAAGAGCCTTCTTAAGCTTGTACACATGATTAGGATATTTAGGATTCACAAAGCCATCCGGCTGTTGAACATAGACCTCTTCCTTGATTTCACCATTCAGAAATGCCGTCTTCACATCCATCTGATAGACGATCATATTCATGTGGGCTACATAAGCGAGGAATAGTCTAATAGCTTCCAAACGGGCAACAGGTGCAAAATATTCCATAAAGTCGATGCCCAATAATTGCTTGTATCAACGAGCTACTAGTCGAGCTTTGTTCTTCAATATTCCGCGTAACTCGTCGAGTTTCACCTTGTAAACCTATTTCAAAGTGAGTAATTGCACTTGATCCGGGCATGGGACAAGTTCCCATACTTCAAGACGTATAAATTCATTAAGTTCTTCTTGCATAGCTTCTATCCAATAGGATTGAGTAAAAGCTTCTTGCCATGTCTTAGGTTCAACTTCAGTGAGAAAATCATCAAAATGACAAAACATTGCATTTTCTTGTAGCTGACTTCGTGTGGATACCGGACGATTAGGGTCACCAATAATAGAATCTATAGGATGATCCTTTGTCCATTTACTGGCATGTTCACGAATCCGTGGATTGGAGTAAACCGTGGTAGGAGCTTCCTCTGAGGTGGACGACCCGGCTTGATTAGGGTTGGGAATAGGTACACCAAAGAATGGAAGTTCACGCATTTGAGCGAATTCCAAATCGTGATCATCATCATCCTCTTCATCATCAATAGGCATGACATGAGTGGTTGATTCGTTAGTTGGTTGAGAATTACTCGTTGAAGGTATATCTCGACCAATTGTAGGTGCAGACGTATCTGAGTGTGCTTCGGTTGCTGGAGCGACAACTTCGGTTACCGGAGCTATTACCTCAGGTTCTGGAGCAACAATACTTGGAGGAGTAAAGAATTCATCAAAGAACGGTTGTAACAACGTATCCCATTCATTCCTGGAAGGTGGTGTAAATGATGATGAATTAGGGTTGTTTGGGACAAGACCAGAACTAATGTTACTGGGTTCCATTTCATGAAGTGCGGGTTCGGAGCTGCTTTGCTCAGAAGCCATTGCTGTCAGCTCATCAAAATCAACATTCATTGTTTAGAGGATCTTGCGAGAGTTACGGTTGTAGATTCGGTATGTCTTCTTTGTGGGTGCATAACCAATGAAGATACCAATATCAGCCTTGGATTGAAGTTTTCCCAAATTGTCACCATCATTATTTGGATAGCAAAGAGAACCAAATACATGAAAATATGATAAATCTGATACTTTTCCATGGAGCAGCTCATAAGGGGTGTTTTACCATGGCGTTTACGAATTAGTGATCGGTTTTGGGTGTAAACTGCTGTAGATACTGCTTCTGCCCATAAAAACAATGGAGCCTTTGGGTAAATTAACATCGTTCAAGCAGCTTCCATAAGTGTGTGATTTCGCCTTTCAACGACACCTTTTTGTTGTGGAGTGAGAGCAACGGATGTTTCATGAGATATGAAAACTTCTTCATAATAATCACGCAAGATTTGATTCACAAATTCGGTTCCATTATCTGTACGAATGCGTCGGACAGTAGTGTTGAGACGCACTTGAATCATCTTGAGAAACCCGATGATGAATTTAGGTGCCTTATTTTTTGTTGTGAGAAATTTCACCCATGTAAACCGAGAGTAATCATCCACAATGACGAGGATGTACCTTTTACCACTAAGACTTTCGACACGCATTGGTCCACAAAGATCCATATGCAACAGATAAAGTTTCTCTTGGTTGGTGTCTTCAGTCTTGGGTTTGTATGATTTCTTAGTGCTTTTCCCCATTGTACACATGGAACACAAATGATCCTTGTGAAATGTAAGTTTAGGAAGACCACGAACAAGTTCGTTTTTCGCCAAGTGATTAATAGCGTCAAAGTTAAGATGAGATAACCGTCGATGCCATAACCATGACTTAGTCTTCGATGCTTTGGAGAGAAGACATACGGGAGAAGTGGCCATCATATCTTGTAGAGACAAAGTATACAAATTATTCCCTCGAGTACCTTTCAATAAATCAACCCCTTCCAAATTACGAATTAAGCAGGTATGCTCTCGAAAATCAACTTCTAGGTTTGCATCACAAAATTTTCCCACAGAAAATAAGTTGTGACCGAGACCTTCCACATAATACACTCTTGAAATTATAACATTCCCAATATGATATTCACCGTAACCCATTATCTTTGCAATATGATCATTTCCAAATCGAACTGTACCAAGAAACTTGCTGACGAAATTTCTGAGCTGAGAGCGATCTCTAGTCATATGCTTGGAGCAACCAGAGTCCAAATACCAGAGAACAATTTGGACCACCTGTTTTTAACAACAACAATAGACAATGCATTGGAAACTATTGGTTCCGGAGTGTTAGCAGATACAGATATAATATTATCAGAATTGCTAACATTTGTGTGACCTCTAGATTTCCTACGTTTTCTAATGTGAGTTGTAGCACTAACAGGTTTTATTGTTCCAACTTTCTAAGGTTTTGGATTATTAGCGGGCACTACAGTAGGAGTAGACCTATTTAAAGGGCACTTGGTTCCTACGGTAGTGTTGGTGTTCCTAATTAAAGGACATGCATGTGTTTTGGTAGCCTTGGTACTCCTAGTTAAAGGGCACGCTTTCTTCGCTTTAGTAGGAGTGATCCTAGTTAAAGGGCACGCATTTCCTACTATGGTGAAAGTTCAACCAGTGGGACGCCACATCCAAACAACTTGGGTTAACACTTTCCCAGACGGTTTCCATTCTAAACCATTTTTTCGGGCATTCATCTCATTCACATGGTCAATAAGGCAAGAATCATGACAACTAGAAAACATACATTCATTGCAATTACAACATTTCAAATCAGAATTCACAATAGGCTTAGAACGCTGCACAACCGCAGAGCCTTTAGGTTTACCTACATGATTCTTTTTATTCAAAATAGAAATAACATTCCTAGGGTGGGCTTCTACGTTCTTCTTCTCTTGACTACGAGATGGGGGCAAGATCCTATCATTCTTCTTGTTTCTTTTAAGCTTAGATATTTGAGCCTTAGTAGTGGTGATTACTCCTGTAGAAGGCAACACGAGAATATTAGAAGCTGGTTTTGATTTTGCCTTATCTTTAGTGACCAATGTTTGAGATGGTTTAGTCCTAGGGCCTTTATTAAATGGTGTGACGGCTATAAGGTTCCTTTTGATTGCACTAGAGGACTGGCTGCGTTATCCACAACATTCTTACCTTTTAGAGTACGAAGTATTTCCTTTAACTCATCCAAGGCCAGATTTTTATCACAAATTTGTTCCCTCAAATCAGATATTTCCACCGAATTTTGATTTAATTGTTCAATCAATGATTGATTCTGTGCAGTGGTATTAGCACATGCCGGCTTTACTGAATTGAAGAGTCGTGTATCTTTCTGTTTTAAGTTATCAATTTTGGACAAAATATTGGAAACTCTATTATCTAGATCAAGTTTAAAATTCTCAGCGGCCTCAAGTACGTTCACACAGTTAATCTCCTTAGATTTCTCTATGTCTATCGGTAAAGATATAGCAACCTTGTAACTTGGCTGACGCTGTTTTGATTGTAAATTCAATCAAAAATTCTTTTGAAAATTTGCATCATCGATATTAATACCTTCAAATGACGTTTCAAAGACTTCTTGAATAAATTGTTGCTTGCATTCAAGCGAAATACAATGTGTTTGAATCTCATCAAAACTTTTTGAAAGCAAAGTATAAGAATCTTGAAGCTTTAAAAATTCAGCGTCAGATTTGTGACAAGTACTATCTACCACATTATCCACAGATTCAACATTATGCATAATAGAATCATTATCAACACTTTTATTCACACAGACGGAAACAATATCATAAGACATCACTTGCTTCAGAAGCTGATCATTTTGGCGTGAAACTCATTCTATTTCAAGTAAACTGTTTTCATAAGCATCATCCATTTCATTGAAAACACGTCTAACTTCTTCTATTTCCAAAAGCAAATCTTGATCAATAGTACTAAGACAAGCTTTAACATTGTTTAAAAATGGAACAATTTCGTCTCGAAATGCAGCTCTTGTGTGCTCAAAATTCCATTCACCTACCGTTATGGCTGAAGCCGTCGTACGTTCCAAAATGACCTTGTCAAAATCGGCTAAGTGTTGGTGTATCGCATTTAAGCTAACGGACGCCTTACTTACCGGTGGAATTAACTTCGTTAAATACGTTTTGACAAGTGTAGGAGACGTACTAGGAGAGTTTCCATTTGACAAACTTTGGGGCACAAGGACTGTCAATTCAGCTAATTCCTTTTGTAAGCGAATACGTGTCTTTTTAGAAAATTGATCTTTATTATGCTTATCATAATCAATCTTATGGAATTTTGAAAGCATTTTAGAATGAGTTTCTTCCGCAAGTGACTTTGTCTCCTCAGTACTACGAACAAAAGGTGCTTCTTTCGATTTGCCAATTAGGGTCATATCATAAAGACACGGAATATATTCCTGAGCTTGTTTTGCATAACCGAGATTAGGTGGTAAATATTGAAGCTGCTTAAGTTCGAGTTCTTTAAACGATTTAGTTAAAAGATGAACCTTTTCTGTGGAAGCGTATTGTTTTAAAAGCTGTTGTTCTTTGAATTTAAGAAGTTTGGTAGCATTAATATCCGATTCAAACTTTTTTGACTCGAGAGTTTCGAAATCCATTTTAAGTTTCTGAAAATCATTGACAACCGACTCTTTTGCTTTTAATTCATTGGAAAGATTAGCTTTTAATGATTCTATTTCTTTCAAGTGTTCAATCTTTTCAAACGAAATTGGTCAAATTCAGAACATGTTATTTTTTCTGCTTGAGGGACCATTTCAAAAGCTTTGACCTTTTCTTTATGCAACGCAAGCTCGGCTGTTAGGGTGGAATTCGTATCTACGGATTGTCTGACAGCCATATGCATTTGATCAATAATATGTTTAGGCACCATGACCAAATCATGTTGAGCATAAGATTCCATACCCGTCATAGCATTTGGTTGAGGTTCACTCAAATGTGTAGGATTGGTTACCACATCATTTGAGTTACTAGTTCCCGAATGTTGTTCGAGGTTGTCATTTTCATGCCCAACTTGATGTGGGTTATCATCATTACCAAGATTGGTTGTGGTGGGTACCTCACTGACGACATCAGAACTGTAGTGAGAGAGATTAGCAACAAGAGCAGCTGAGGCTGAGTGAATGTCATCACAATCCGAATCATATGCATCAAGATCGTCCGCTTGATATGCTGTATTAGAAGTAGAAACGACTGTGATGCCTTCATTATCTGCTTCCCTTGGGTCTGCAAGAAATGCTAACTCTTCTGAATCCAAAATCTTTCCCGTAGACTGAGCATCAACCAAATACATCTTCTCACGAAACCATGTTGCATCCCTTCCTCTTTTTGGCTGAGTGCATTCCCTAGCCATATGACCTTGTCCTCGGCAATTGTAGCAAGTCACAACCTTTTAGGGACCAATAGGGCTTCCATTTCCATTAGATTGAGAATTCACAGCTTGAGCATTCACAGTCCTTGTAGGAGGTCCATATGAATTTTTCCTCCCCTGAATAGGTTGCACCGTCACTTGACCATCTTGAACAGTGGCTTGTTGTCGAGGATTTGAAGAGGTGCGGAGCTGATTGTTTGTTGGTGGAAATCCTCTAGTTGCAACAAGTTTTGACAAGTAGGCAGTGAGATGGTTTAGAACATCAGCTGGCGTATCATTTGGAGTAAAGACCGGTGCTTGGATTGGTGGAAGTTCATTGGAGTAGAAGGCTTGTGCTGGTGATATCTGATGTGGTGGTTGCTGTTGAAAAGATTGTTGATGAACACTTTGTTGAAATGCTTGTTGTGGCATCATTAGTGGTTGATAAGATGGTTGCTGTGATTGCTGATAGGTGTGTGGTGGTGGCTGCGGCAAGTATGATGGTTGTTGATAAGTATAAGCCATGTTTTGTTGAGAATCATACATGGCAAGTGGATCATGAACTTGAGGTGTAGACAACCGAGCCCCGATCACATGGCATTCGTGTTGTTGAAGAGAATCTTGAAGTTGATCCACATTGGTGTTATGCAAGTCCTTAGCCAATTTAACATCCGTTACGTACTTTTTCAATTATGAAGGAAGAGTGTTCAAATACTTGGTGTTCAATTGAAACGTAGGAATTGCCATGCCATAGATATTGAGCTCATTCAACAATAGGGTAAATCTCAGATAGTAATCATTGAGAGTCTCCCTTGGCACATAGGCAAACTTATCAAAAGTATCATAAAGCTTACACTCTCGTTCTTGATTAGTTAACGAAGTGCCTTGCATTAGAACACGAATTCTATCCCGTAACTCTTTGGCAACTTTATGTTTGCTGGCGAGTTTGTAGACATCTGGAGGAAGGGCTTGGAGAATGATGTTTGTAGCATACTTATCACATTTGTCTTGAATCTTCATATCTCCAGTCAATTCACCCGTTGTGCGAGGACGAGTAACTATACCTTCCGTCACAGTACCATAATCTAATGGTCCATTGAGCACTGATGCCCAAATGAGATGTCCATTCTCTTTGTTCAACATATAAAGTTTCATTCGGGAATTCCAATCCTCGTACATAGACTTCTCCAACATTGGTGGACGATTATCCGTACCCGAGAGGATGGACTTATCCGTTAGAGATGTGTACTCCATTTCAATAAGGTAAGATTTACAAAGTTGATCAATCAATGAGAGAAAGTTAATGTGTGTGTTGTTGTGTGTAGAAGCCGAGAAATAATGTTAAAATCCCCTAAATTATTCTTGATAAACCAAAAATTCCAAGACAAAATTGTTAAAAATTTTCAAAAACACGTTTTTGGAAAATCTTGGAATATTTGTCACTCTATCGGAATGTTGCAAAATCTGTCGCAATATTACGTATCGCAATAAGTCCTATCGCAATAAATCCTAACGCAATACTTCCAATCGCAATACCCTGTCGCAATATCACGTATCGTAATAAGTCCTATCGCAATACTTCCTATCGCAATACTTCCAATCGCAATACTTCCAATCGCAATACCCTGTCGCAATACCCTATCGCAATATCACAAAAACTATCATGTCGCAATGTGAATCGCAATATGGATCGCAATAACAAAGGAACTCCAATCGCAATATGGATCGCAATAACAAAATAACTCCAATCGCAATCCCAATCGCAATATGGATCGCAATCCAAAACCTTAGATATTGCGATGGGAGGACCTGTCGCAATAGTACAACTGTGTATGATTTTTCCACTTTTCTCAGACAAAACACACCTAATTCGAGATTTTAAGCCAAAAATTGATCCAAACACCCAAAAATTTTGTGTTTTTAGCCAAAGTAAATATACTAAATCTCTACCATAACTATGTAGAAGATTTGTAACAAGAAAAAACCATAAAAAACACAAAAAAATGGACGTGGGTTTATATAGATCAAAAGCTACTAAAATCAAGAACACAAACACATAAACAATACAATCATCCCATGGCTCTTGAT
This sequence comes from Glebionis coronaria, assembly GCA_025667525.1. NCBI lineage: Eukaryota > Viridiplantae > Streptophyta > Magnoliopsida > Asterales > Asteraceae > Glebionis > Glebionis coronaria. The sequence goes on along the minus strand of CM046879.1, from coordinate 173,583,132 downwards.
ACCGTTTGTAAGATGTTGTAAATCTTGCTTATGTTTAGAGAGAGAAAGAGATAGAGACATGGTGAGAACACACACACTTTTAGAGAGAGAAAGTGAAAGAAAACACTTTTCTTACTATGTGAAAAATAAGGTGAACCACACCCTCTCCAACTAAGGAGAGGGTTTATATACCAAGCCCATAAGATGGGCTTGGGCTTACAATGTTGGGTCGTCCATACATAACATGGACTAGGCCTTTCCTTGTTAATTAGTATAAGATATATAGACTACAAGCTACAACTTAATATATTATCGGAGTGACCGAATCTTCCTAAATACGTAAAAACGTATTTCCAACATATATTGAAACTATAAGCTACGCTTAACAGATGTATCATATATGGTACATTCATACATCATATATGATAAATATATCATATATGATATATTGAGGTATAATATATGATAATATGATAATGTGCTTGAAGACAAATACAAGCAAGTGTGTGATCTTCTTGTTGTTAATTAAAAGTTAGTTGTGTGTATATGATCATATTTGATAATTTAGTTAAAATTCAGCTTCTGTGGTATATCATATTTGATAATCTGGTTGAAATTCACCTTCTGTAAGATATCATATTTGATAATATGTTTGAAACTAAAGCAAATCTTTTTATATGTGTAGAGCAAGCTGTCTTCAATGCATTATAAAGAACTAAATCATCTCAATGCCAAGAAGCGGAAAATCAGATTCCTGACTGAAATAACAAGATCATGTGCATAAAATGACAAAAGACGAGCATCGAGTTGCAACAAAAATATTGATGACTAAGATCAACATCTATTGTTTCAAACAATTGAATAGTTTATCTCTTATAAATTTGTGTATAGTAATGTATTAGTTTAACTTTGTAATGCTACTCAATAATTATCATTTTTGTTGAATATGAATATGGCGAAACATATGTAGATGTAATTTTTGGATAATATGGTTATTTTGTTAAAAAAATTATCACATTCTAAAGCATAATTTCTATCTTTTTTTATATCATATATGATCATACATGTAACTCTAATTCTATCATATATAATACTGCATTATCATATATGATACTAAAAAAAGTTTGCCAAAATAAACAAAAGGTCTATTAACTTCATGATTAAAACAAAGAGCCTGTTGAATTAATGATCAAACATTTGTTCATAAAATAAAAAAGAGTGCTTTTTAAGATCATATAATTGACGATTAAACACTTGTTCAAATAGAATGTAACTAGTAATGATTAAAACACTTATTCTTAATCAGAATATCCAAAAACAAAAAGAGTCTACAGAATATAAAATTAAAACCAAAACATTGTTATTATTTGAACTACTATTCTTCATCTTCAATCAAATATTCTTCATTTTCAACCAGGTATACTTTTCTCTTGTAAGACTTCTTCATGTGCCATGATGACGACTTAGTCTTATCCTTACACATATGCGTGCGCGTCCTCATGCTTTGCTCTAACCGGTGAATTGCATCATCCAAATCTACTCGTTGTTGTGTTCTCACAGTTTGCAGTTGTATAATTGAGGAAAAAACATATTAGCCACGATTGTATCAACAACTAAATTATGTATCACACTATATAAAAAGGCACAATAGGTCAAAAGTGTAAAAAAATCAATGTACAATATCAAACTCTAGTTTTTTCTCATAGTTTGTTAGAAACATCACATATGACACCCCATGTACCATATTTGATAAATGATATTGTGTATAATTGAAGTTCGTTTTATTGATTCTTAACCAATTGAAAGTCCTAACAAAATCGTGTTTATGATCGTTTTTTGTTGGTAGGGTTATTTGGCTTTTCTATGTCTAATTGAACAATCAAATAAAAAGTTGCAAAATATTAACTACGTATCCGTAAAACAATTAGTCAAATACCAAATTTTTATTCAAATAAGGACAAAAATGTAAAACTATGAAATTAAAGTGCTTAAAATGTAAAATCTTGAAACTAATATGCTTGAAATGTAAATTTAGTTAACTACAAGGACTAAGTATGCAAATGTAACAAACTACTAACTAATTCTAACAAACTTGAAAACTACTCAACTGAAAATGTAAGTTTTGAAACTTAAAAGGACTTAATATATGCAAACCCTAGATTAGTGAAAGATTATCCCTTAATGAAAACGGGAACAAACTAGAGGGACCAAAGTGCAATTAAAGGTGAAATATTCTCAAAAACGGGCAAGGATGATCAATAAGCTCGTATAAGCTATATACTGAACCAATTAAACTCTAGTAACTTGCAAAAGGCTCAAAACTTCATTTTACCTAGGCTTGTAAAAGGATTAAGTCTGAAACTCAGTCAAACTCAAATAAGCTAATTCTTATAAGCCACAGTTAAGCTATCTAATAAGATAGACGTGCACAATATGATTTTCTTGTTAAAACTTGTTAGTCAAGCCATAAGGAGCATGGAATGTCTTTTAAAATTGAAAATGATCCAGTAATGAAGTAGGAAATTGAAAATAAGCTACAACGCTTATTTGACCAGCGTTGACCAAATTTCAGAAAAGCTGAAAATTTCCAGATTTACTCAAGAACACTTTCTAAACACAAATGTGAAAGAAAATAGAGAAGTTTATGAAGTGGAAATGCGGTTTTAAGAAATCAGTCACGGCCTATTTTACAGAAACTTGCATATGCTTAATGGCTAAGTAAATTGCTTATTTCTTCCTTGAATTAGAAAACTGTACAATTTCCTTAAGAGAGCTTATCATTCAGATGTTAAATGAAAGATTAGAACTGGTTTCAAATAATTTCATCAAGAAATGAATTAATGGCAAGCACTTGAATTCAGTAACTTTTATGAACTTTTCAAAAGCTAAACATGACCCATACTTTTTAAGAGCCAATTGCCTTTTTGACTTAAAACTTGACTTGAAAACTCCTAAACTTTGTTTAATATGACTAAAGGAATGAGAATGAACTATGTTTACTCAATTAACAACACTTGAATACAAATTGAAAGCTTATACCAAACACCAGTTTAACTGATTTTAACAAACTTTTATGAAAGGAATTTTAGCAATTGGCTAAACTGATTTACAAGTGATATCAGACTAAACTCAACAGCTAAAAGGAAGTGTAAATGAACCAAATTCAAGCTATGAAACAGGTAAATGCACAAATTCACAAGTGAGCTAAGTATTACTGATAAATGGAAATCAGTAACAAGAATGAGCAAGTAAACTAGTACCAATCTAACAACAAGCTATCAAATCATCAAAACAACTCAAGAATAGGCAAATCACACTTGATCATACCAGCAAACAAGATTACACTAGGAATTAAGCATACATAACTGTTTAGTGGAACCAAAATGCAGAAATATGAAACCTATAAGCAAAAGCCTCCTCTGATGGAGTAGGTAGGCGCTGAGCCTCCTAGATAGTGTTAACCACCACCTTAACACTATCAACTATCAAATCAAACAGCTAACATCATCATCATCTCCATTGTTGAACAAATTTGCTTCAAAATCAACAAGAACTGGTATTAGATGAACAGAACACACTCAAACAGCTACAAGTCTTCAACACTAGCTAATCATGATCAATTATGATCACAAGTAGCTAACAATAGCACAAGGATAACATGTATGCAAGGTATGAACAGTAGATTGAATAAGATGAAAGGAGAATTTTATTTTATTGAAGGTAAAGTTTGTTACAAAGCTGGTAAGGTAGTTACAACTAAGCTAACCAACTCAAGAGCTTGTCAGACTCTTGAGTTTATTAAGCTAACTGCTAAGAACTAAGGATTGAGAGAAAAAGGAGATGTGTGTGAAAATTTCACACTTTAGCTACTACATCAAATGAAAGAGTACATCCCTATTTATAGACAAAATGTGAGTGTGTTTTGGAGTTGATGACGTGTTCCCACCATTTAATTGCTGCCACGTGTCATCAAGCTGCTAATTGGTCATCATCGTGTTCTTCAAGAATTGGGGGTTTTGAATCCCTTGACTTTGAGCTTGATTGGTTGTTACCAAAGTGTTCCTCTCTTGAAAACAAGCAGATTTCATGTAGAAAACATCTTCTGAAATTCAGTGTAGCTCGAAATCGCTTCTGGGTTGCGTTGAGGAAGAAAACGCCACGTGTCAAGTTCTGGTTGGGAGAAAGGAAGTCACACAGATCATTATCCGTATTGGATAATTTGATTATGGGCTGGCGCTTTGTGATTGGTTGATTTTTGGATAGTGGAATATACACTTGCTTTGCGGCGCAGTTATTAAAAGGATGACTGGTCAACTTTAGTTGGCAATCCATGTGCTTTGTTTCTTGCCTTCTCATTGGTGGATATCCAAGTCACACGGATTAAGCTCAATTAAACTTTGGAAAATTGCAAATTAAGTCCCTTTAGTATGGCAGATTGTACAAATGAGCTAGGAACTTCATTCCTTTGACATAACTGGTCCTTCCACTTGCATTCTTGATAAGTTTGACCCTTTGACTTGATTGACTGAAGAGTTAACCTTATTTTACTTTTATCTTGACTTTGACAAATATACACTTTAAGTCCTTCAACTTTGGATTGTTGTCAAGATAGGTCTCTTATCTTCAAAGTCTTGTCATCTTTGATCCTTCTTTGTCTTTTTCATCCAAATAAGCTTGATTTTCTTCTTGTTTGCTTGAAAATGTATCCTTCTTACCTATTAATGCACAAACACAAAACATACCACATAATTCCGCTTTATAGCACAAAAGTTAGGTATTTTCCTTGTGTTTTAGGGTGATTTGTTGATTAATTGATATGAGTTTTTGCTCATATAAAATCCCCTACACTTGAACATTGCCATGACCTCATGCAATGCTATATTTTAAAGCAAAAATTTACATTCTTCTCATAATTAATCCACCTTGGCCAATATGGAATGAATCTACACTACTCTACACTATATCATGCATGATTTGGATTTTTGAACAATGCAATGCAAAAGAATCAATTCTATTTATATCTTTTTGGATTTTTCTTGAAATGGATTTGATGGAAATAACTCATAAAGACATCAATGACTTAGATTAGGGCTTGGGTACCATGGACACTTATCACCCTCAAGTTTCACTTTCCCCATACCAAGCTTAAAAATGGGATCATTGCATTCACAAGTAAAAAGGTGCATCAACTTATTCATAACAATTAAATGTGGAACCGGTTATTATTTGAGCAGATTGCTTTTGGGCAAATTTGTCATTATTAAAAGCGTGAAGTGTAAGAAATGCAAAATCCAAAAATAAGGAAGCACGGTTTTAATCCTAAGTAATCCTCTCATCCATTACTTGAAAAACCGCTCACAATTAATATAAGTCTGTTTCAAGAGTAATAAGTCATTCGCCTTATGTGTAAAATCCTCATGTCATGCATTAATAAGTAGCTACACACTCGCTAAGGAAAGAAAAATAAAACTCACGCAATAATTTACATCCGCCATCTTTTTGAGACTTTGGATCTTCAACCCCGCAATCCGTCAAGGTAATATTGGATTGGAGCAACTATTAAATCCCCGCAACCCGTCAAGGTAATATTGGAATCTAATAGTTACTATAATTAACACTTCATTGCCCCTCTTAGGAGTCTTGTATAATTATTATTTTTTTCTTTTCTTTTTTTTTCTCTTTTTTTTCTAGCCACTCATTTTTTTGTAAGCCGCTTTTATTTTTCTTTATTCCTCACAAAGAAAGTTGAAAAGAATAAAAGAAAAAACACCCGCTAAATATTAAGCATGGCATAAGTCTAGTACACATAAAACGTTCTAACTTAAAATCTTAAGACGTACTTATACCAACCATGAATGATTAGTCAAAAATGCATAAGAGACTACAAACCGATTAAAACCGTTCTTGATTATTTATTAACATATATATATGCGAAGAAAATAGAGGTAAAGAAGAGAAGGGTTTAGCCACAAGTAATTATCATGAAGTTTATCTAGACCTTTTATACTTGCTTCAACTCTATCATTTCCCATTCTCCACAAATTTAAAATCTCAAATAATGAGATTCGTTATGCTTAGCCTAATAGACCAATGAAGGACTACATGGTTAAGGATACTAGCTAGAGAATGCTTTGATAAGCAAACTCGGGTTGAGTCAAAATATCCATGGCGGGCCTAATATGTCAAAGAAGTCTAAATTTGTTAAAACCATGTTCTTATTATATTTTTTTTTCCTTTTTATATATTTTTGATAAAGAACAAAAGTAGAAATATATACAATGCAAATGTGTTATGTAAATGAAAAATGATTAATGCAAAAATTATGAATGCATATTTTTGGTGGCCAAAGTAGATCAAAAATTTGAAAAATGTTTGAAAAAATAATTTCCAAGTTATCATGAAAGTCAATGACAAGTTCTAGGTAAGGTCACTTCGATAGAAGACCCCCCTACACTTAAGCTAAACATTGTCCTCAATGTTTAAGAGCATGAAAGTATAAAAACTTCCCCTACACTTATGACAATGAATAGACTTTGCTTAACCCAAGTTAAGGAAAGACCAACTATAGTGAATTCATTTTTAAAGCACAAGGTGTCTATTAAAGATCACAATAGTAACGAAGTGAACCGGATACAAGGGCCTCCTCCATAAGCTCTAAGCATGAAATGAGTGAGCAACCCTACAAACATCATGAAGACAAAGGAAGGTCTACCCCAACACTTCTCATCAATTTGCTATCCTTATTTATAGCCTACAACACTTTAGCTCTAACAACTCTAAACCTAGTTATTCAAGCTTGATTTAAGGAGTCTCTAGCTCGACTCATCCCACACTCAAAAGTGTCTAAAACCTATCATGGAGAAGAAAATTTTTGCCCTTTTTTAGAAAAATCTCCATGATGAGGTAAAACAAGATTTCAATTATCAAAACTCCATAAATATCCCCCCGGATCAAATACATAATTACCATCCCACTTATAACACAAATCCACAACTAACTTCCCAAGCAATGGTGAAAAAGGTGAGGTGTTGTTGGTCAAAATGGTTCTCCATGTGTTCTCCAAAAGGTGATAAGGTGATACTCTCAAATCTTTCATAAGTTTTCCTTTTGTTGCATCAGGCGGATACTGAGATGGTTTAGCAAGCTCTATGCCAGGATCAAAAATCCGTTCCTTGATGGGAAAACAACAAGTGGTGGTTGCTGTAAAACCCGCATGCTTTTACCATGAATAGTGACATTTAGATCGTACGTACATGATTTGAACTTTCCTTTTATACCACGTTACGTTTCACGTATAAGAATTTTTAAGTATTACGTACGTGTTAGAACACGATAAGTATTTATTACGTATGAACACATGATAATTATTCCAAAAAAAATTATAATCACGAACATGCGATCATGAAATCATGAACGTAAATTAATCACGAGCTAATATTAAGTATGTATATATGTTTATTACGAACACGAATAAATATATTAGGTCACGATCGATAACTAGTTAAAACACGTAAAACACGAACACGAGAACACACTTATTAATTAGACACGGAAAATGTTCGGGTTACCCCATGTGGGCCCCATACCCACGAAATTTAGAAGGAAAAGGGCCTAGCCCATCAATTTTTACTAAAACATAGAATTAGGAAATCTTGTGTCATTTATCACAAAACAAGAAAAATAACAAAACCCTAATTCTTTCTCCCTTATTCTTTTGGCCGCCACCTATAATCATCAAAAAGGGGTGTTCGGTTGATTTTTGATCTTAGAATTTGTGCAAGCATTCGTGTGTGTTCATCCTCGATTGATCCACGCATTCGGTATACCTTTTTAACCTTTTTCTTTTATGTTTTGATTTAATAAATTACATAAGATCATGATGTTTTTAAAAACTAATTAAAAACATTTATTAAACATGTCTATGATTATGGGGTTAATCAAAACAAGGGTGTTTTTATGGGTGTTTGTTCTAGCCGACGCCTAAACCGAACCCCTAAGGGGTCTCGACTTGGCTTATGAACCACCACCGAGACCTCATGGTCTCGGTATGGTGGTGTGGGTCCCACGGCAGCAGCAAACAAGGGGTACCCCGACCTTGGTTCGGGGTATGGTGTTGATTACGGGTCCGATTCATGGTTTCTAGTCACGATCCGGTTCATATATTATTTTAAGGTTTATGATTTTAATAGATACGTGTTAAAAATTAAATTAATAAAACATGACATGATTAATTTAATTAACATGACTTAGGTTATAAATTTAATTATTAGATCATGAATTTTAACCTAAGTATTTATTTTTAACTAGACTTTATAATTAGTTAATTATTAAAACCATGACTATAATTAATTAATTAACATGACTTAGGTTATATTATTAGTAATTTATAATACATGTTTTAACCAAAGTATTTTACCTTTATTTAATTAAAATCATGGTATATTTAATTAAATACTTTTAACCTATAGTTTATTTACATGTAGTAATTAATAAACTATACCTTATATCAATATGACTTAGAAGATAATCAGAAAACACTTAAGCTTATATAATTAGCTTATTTAACCAGCTTATATCTAATTATGGAAACTTTATATTTTTAGAAACTTATTTAAATAAGGCAGCTAATCTATTTATAGAAACTTTCTATTTTTAGAAACTCATTTAATTAAGACAGCTAATCTCTTTATGGAAACTTTCTATTTTTAGAAACATATCTATTTTAAGCAGTAATTCTATTTTTTGAAACTTTCTATTTTTGGAAACTTTCTATTTTTGGTAACTTTCTATTTTTGGAAACTTTCTATTTTAGGAAACCTGCTATTTTTAGAAAATTACTTATTATTACACAAGTATAATAATACATGAAATACAAGTAATACTTAATCAGAACAGACAGAATATATGATAAACCCAGTACAAAGCTAAAACAGTAAAACATGACATGTACGTATAAAATAAGCTAAGACAGGACATGAAACCAGTTACATTTAGTAATCAGATACTTATACACGTATGTATTGATGTAGCATTAGTGATACCGAAGTAGGACTCTCTTCCGTTCGTCTTCTTCGTTCACTAGACATAAGGTACGGATTCCCGTCCTTTCAGTATGGACATTCTTTCCTTATTAGGATTTCCTCGTATGCAGCAACTGTTTTCCTGTAGTATAAGTTTATATGTTTGAATTGCTTATGTTTAATTTAGAATACCTATATCCATATACATGCATGACCAGTTTTACCTAGTTATGGAGGTACCATAACCATAACACTAGAGGCACTGGTGTTATGACTTCCCCACGGCGGAGTGATTGCTCGTGGCGTCCTTTCATCTTTTGGCCAAAATATTATATTTATCATGTGGGGCGTATGGGTGCATCCTAGTTACATGTTTTCAGCAGATTACTTAGTGTGAATGTGGTGTGTGCCTTGCATCCTTCACAAGGAGCTGATCCCTCCTACCCAAACCAGTATATTAAATTAGAGGCAGCCCCTCTAATTTGCATGATGAGGTCACCCTCCAAGTATTCATGCACGGTGGATTTTCATGACCTATATTGGCTAATGGTAAAATATGTTAAACAGATTTCATAAGATAAACATAAGGCTTTTCAAACTATAAAACCATTTTTACTAAGAAATAACCAGGTTTTCCAGGACATATACATTTCCTCTACTATATGTTATTCATACTTATATTATTCGTTTCATGCTTGTATATCCGTGCACTGAGCATTATGCTCAGCCGTTACTTTCCTTTCTATGTCCCAAAACGGCAGGTACCCAAGGACGGACTCGAGTATCTTGGAGGACATGCATAGGATGGAAGCTACCATAGACTTCTTCTCCTTTTGCCTTCATATATTTGTGCTTGTTTAAGTCTTCCATTATTTCATTTACTTTATTATGTTTTGAGCTTATGTTTGGGAACTGATGTTTGATTCCGGTTTACCCTATTCCGGTTTACCCTATGGTCATGTAATGTTTTAGACATTTATCCTTGTATGCTTTGATGACACGCCATAATTACGCGTGACATTCCATTTATCAAAATGGGGTGTTACAATTATGGTATCAGAGCCAAGGCTTCGACCTGTAGGCTCTAAAACTTGACCTGTGACTAGTGGGTAGTCACCAGGAGCTTCCTAAGCCAACGTCTGTTATTCTACGTATTGATGTTTTCAGTGCATTGTTGTTTTAACCATGATGTTTTCAGCACCTTGAGGTTTTAACCTTGATGTTTTCATCGATATTGTTTTACTAATATGGATGGACAACCGTCATTCATATTTAATTATGTGTCATTGTTTCATGCATAATGTTTCTCGTGAACGGTGGCTATGTGGATTGAACCCCAGTAGTTCATAATTAGTCACATAAAATATTTTTTCTGATAAGTTTTGACAAATGAGTTTCATTTATTTATGTTTCATGTATCATTGTTGTAGGAATTATGATAGGTGTGAAAACACCCATCCTTTTACCACTTATTTCTTGCTAAAACAAGACCAAAACGCGTATTTAATATCATTTGTTTGGAATTATGCGTGGTTTTTGTGTTTATTGTGTTTTCAGAGCCAACCGGATGGATAATGGAGAAAACATGGGATTGCACGGGTTTTATCGAAGAAAAAGACTCAAGACGAAGTCTATTGTCCAAGAGATGCAAAATATTTGAAGTCAATGGGCCTATTTGAAGATTTATCGAAGAAAAGGACCAAAGACGGAAGATTTACATGTGTCGAAGGAACTCAAGTCTATTAAACAAAGAAATTAAAAGACGAGTTGAATTTAATCGTCGACAAATCCCGAATCAGAATCGAAAACGTCCACTTTTCTGAAAAGATGAGAAGACAAGAAGAATGGGAGAAAGCCCACTCACCAACCAAAGACAGGACTATATAAGGACATCCCTTCACACATTTTGAGCAGCTTTATTTTTCTTCTTTCTTTCTTTTTGTTTCGTAGGGAAGAAGCCAACACCACTAAGGTGTTGGTGATTTTTATTTTTCTTGATTCAATCTCTAATTTTGTAGTTTAAATCTTTTCCTTTGATTGTTTTGAACCTTAATCATTTAATATAATCTTCCATTTAATTTTGTTCATCTTCTCTTTTTGATTCAAAGTTTTAAAGTTCTTATTTGGTTGATTTTAATCCATAAAAGTAAGTGGGTTTTGTGTTTTTAGTGTTTTGGTATGATGTTTATGATTAGTAGATGATTAGTGGTTAAATTGGGTTAAGTTTTGGTTAAAAATTTGGTGGATTTTGGCTAAAATTCGTGTTCTTATATTGCTATTGTTCTTCGTTTTCATCATTTTACCAGGTTCCAAATCAGTGTGTTTGAAATTGTTCCGAATCAGTTCCATTCGAAAAAGTTCCGAATGAGTGTGTATTTTAAAAGTTCCGAATAAGTGGTTTTCTTTTTGAAGTTCCGAATCAATTTATTAAAAAAGTTCCGAGTCAGATATTTGAGAAAGTTCCGAACCAAGATTTGAAAGTTCCGAGTCGGATATTTGAAAAAGTTCCGAATCATTTTATTGAAAAAGTTCCGAACCAAGTTGATTTGAAAGTTCCAAACCAAGTTGATTTGGAAAGTTCCAAATCAAGGTTTTCATAAATTCTTCCAAACCAGTTTGTTAAAAATGTTCCGAATCAGTTTGTTAAAAATGTTCCGGATGAAGTGACTTTCTAGGTATTCCGAATGAGCCTTTTGTTTTAGGTATATTTTACAGTTACTGGTTAAGTGTTTAATTTTAATATTCATATTCAAGCTTTATAGTTAATTGTTTTTTATTAACTGCTTTTAGTTAAATTTTATATCTTAGCACATTTAAATCCATTTAGTAGAATAGAAAACCAATCCCTTTTTAGTAACCAAGAACAATTATTTTACTTTGAGCCGTGATCAATTCGAGAAGATTCCGAGACATAATATGAACCCCCATAGCAAAACACCTGTATCAAATGGCGCCGCTGCCGGCTCTTCTCGTAAAGATTAACAGTTTTTTGTGAGAACTTGGATTTTGGGATCCGTTCACCATGAACGTTACTTTTTCGTAAAAAAAAATTCTAAAACCCTAAAAAATATAAAATTTTAAAAAATTCAAAAAAAAAAAACATAAATACCAAAAATATTTCTTGTTTGCTTTGTTAGTTATTTTGCAGGTGTATGCGTACACGATCAACGTCTTATCAATAGCCCGAGCCTCTCGAAGACTTAGACATGGCCGGTGTACACAACAACAATAACAATCCACCTCAAAACAACATGAATAATAACAACAATGAACCTCTACCGGACAATCGCCCTATGATTGAACTTTTACAAGCACATGTAGACGGCAACAATGATCCAATTGTCATACCCGCGATTGCAGCCAACAACTTTGAGCTCAAATCCGGCTTTATTCAGATGGTCTCTGCTCAACCATTCTTGGGCCGTACCATTGATGATCCACATGAACACATCAAAAGGTTCCTGCAACTCACGAATATGGTCAAATTCAATGGTGTTCCACAAGAGGTAATCCGTTTACAACTTTTTCCTTTCTCCTTAGAGGGACAAGCCCGACATTGGCTTGCAAAAGAACCACCACAAAGTATTCTGACGTGGACGGATTTGGAGACCAAATTCATAAACTACTTTTTCCCACCCTCTCGTACTACCGCTTTGCGGAATGAAATTATTAATTTTGAACAAAAGTACGATGAGTCTTTTAGTGAATCTTGGGACCGTTTTAAAGATCTTTTAAGAAAGTGCCCACAACATGGTTTTACCAAAGTGCACAAAATTAATACTTTTTATAATGGTTTAAGCATGAATGACCAAGATTCACTAAATAGTGCCTCGGGGGGGGGGGGGGGGGGGGGGGGGGTAATATTTTGGTTAAGACTTCTAATGCCGCTTGGGATATTATTGAGAATAAGTCTAGAGTGCAAACCAAGAGTGTTCGGACCAATGCCGCTAGTGTTAGTACTAGTGACAACGACAAGAGACTTGACAAAATTACGTCGCTTCTTGAATCGCTTGCTACCCAAACCGCTAGCAACACCAACAGCATCAACGCTAAAAACGCTCAAGTCAATGCTGTTAGCCAACCATGTGAAATATGCGGGGGTCCTCACTCTTACACCACTTGTACCTCCACCCAAGACTATCCTTCTGAGAATGTTAATGCAGCATACGGTACCTATCCTCCGGCCGCTTATCAAGCTCGTCCTCAAGGTGACCGCAACTTGCTTAGCTACCGCTCAAACAACTTTCTTTCCCCGCTCGGTTTTCCTCCTAACAACCTAAACCAACAACAAAACCTCAATCGCCCTCCTCAACAACAACCTCGTGCACCATACCAACCACCTCAAAGACAACCATATCCACCTCAAAGAAACAACCAAGTTTACCAACAACCTGCTTATCAACCACCCGCCTACCATGCTCCTCCTCCCAACCAACCTACCGCATTACACCAAGATGTTGAAACCTACATGAGGACTAATGATGTGATCGTGGAAAATCTCCAGCGGGAAGTGCTCAACTTGAAAGCAGACATGGTGAAACAAGGGAACGATCTTTAGAGCCGATATGCAAAATTCTTTGAGTAGTCAAACGAATGACTTAAGGAACATGATGGCTGGTTTCTTCCAAGGTAATCAAACCTCTTCTTCGGGTACTCTTCCGAGTAACACCGTGGCTAATCCAAGAGGGGAGATGAAAGCAATCACCACTCGCAGTGGCAAAGGTACCAAGGAACCCGAGCTTCCTATACCTCCACCGGTGATTGTGACTAAGGAAAACGAGTCACCTACTCATATTCCTCCACCTCTTACTTCTACCCCTCCTCCACCCAAGGATGTGAGTGATCCTCCTATTCCTAAGCCTTCCTCTTCTTCCGATATACTTTATCCTTCAAGGTTGAGGAAAGAGAAGCTCAAAAGCAAGGACGATATTCAAGTTTCGAACTTTCTCAAAATGTTTAAACAATTGAATTTCAACATCTCCTTCGCTGAGGCTCTCGCTCACATGCCCAAATATGCGAAAATGTTCAAAGATCTTCTTAGAGACAAGGAGAAGCTCCTTGATATTGCTAATACCCAACTTAACGAGAATTGCTCTACGGTTCTATTAAGGAAATTGCCAACCAAACTTGGTGATCCGGGTCGTTTCTTAATCCCTTGCAACTTCCCGGGAGTAGAGAATTGCATGGCCCTAGCCGATCTAGGTGCCAGTATTAACTTAATGCCTTTAAGTGTTTGGAAGCAATTATCTCTCCCTGAGCTAGTCCCCACCAAAATGACTTTGGAATTAGCCAACCGTACGGTTGCTTATCCAATGGGGATAGCCGAAGACGTCTTTGTAGGAGTCGACAAATTCACTTTTCCTGCCGATTTCGTCGTGGTCGACTACGATATGGACCCTCGTGTGCCATTAATCGTTGGATGTCCATTCTTGAGGACCGGTCGCACTCTCATCGATGTTGAAGCGGGTGAGCTTATCATGAGAGTGGGTGACGATAAAATCGTCTTCAACATGGGAAAGCTTTCTAAACAGCCTTATTCATACGAGAGTGTTAATTGTATCGACGTTCTTGGTGAGGCTTGTGAAGAACACTTCAAAGATGCTTGTAAAAGTATTCCTACCTCTCCTCCCAATGTTGAGACCGTTTCCTCTATTGATTCATCACTATCTCTATTTGGAGAAAGTGATTTCCTTTGGAAAGATTTTGAAGCAACCATGGGAGATGTAAACTTAGAAAATGACGATTCTCCCACCGATTGGGATGACGACATTCGTCTCATTGAGAACCTTCTCAAAGAGGACCATATTTCTCCACCATCTCCCAAGGCTATTGCTATCGATGCACCGAATTTGAATACGCCTCCCATTGAAAATCCTCCGGATTTAGAGCTTAAGGAGTTGCCGTCCCATCTCGAGTATGTTTTCCATGAAGAAAAGAAGAAGTCGCCCGTCATCATTGCTAAGGACTTGAAAGAAGAAGAGAAATCTCGCCTCATCGCCGTGCTTAAAGATCATAAGAAGGCAATTGCTTGGAAAATTTCCGATATCCGCGGAATTGATCCAAACTTTTGTACTCACAAGATTCTCATGGAAGATGACTTTAAACCCGCAATCCAGAGCCAAAGAATGGTTAATCCTCGTATTCATGACGTCATCAAACAAGAGGTTATCAAACTTCTTGATGCCGGCTTGATTTACCCTATTTCGGATTCGCCATGGGTAAGTCCCGTCCATTGTGTACCCTAGAAGGGCGGAATAACCGTTGTTCCCAATGAACACAACGAGTTGATTCCCACTCGTCTCGTTACTGGGTGGAGAGTTTGTATCGACTATCGCAAGCTCAATGATGCCACGAGAAAAGATCATTTTCCTCTTCCTTACATGGATCAAATGCTCGAGCGTCTAGCGGGTAATTACTATTACTGCTTCTTAGACGGTTTCTCCGGGTATTTTCAAATTCCCATCGATCCCAAAGACCAAGAAAAGACCACATTCACTTGTCCCTACGGAACATTTGCTTACAAACGTATGCCTTTTGGTTTATGCAATGCTCCTGGGACATTCCAAAGGTGTATGATGGCTATCTTCCATGACATGGTTGGAGAAACTATGGAAGTATTCATGGATGATTTCTCGGTTTATGGCGATTCTTTCTCTGCTTGCCTTGCCAATTTAGAACGTATGCTTAAGCGGTGTGAAGACACTCGCCTTGTTCTTAATTGGGAAAAATGCCATTTCATGGTAAAAGAGGGCATCGTGCTAGGACACAAAATCTCCAAAGCCGGTCTTGAAGTGGACCGTGCTAAAGTCGATGTTATTGCTAAATTGCCTCCACCTTCAACCGTGAAGGGTGTGAGAAGTTTCCTTGGTCATACGGGCTTCTACCTTCGCTTTATCAAAGATTTTTCTAAAATCGCTCGCCCTATGACCCACCTCTTGGAAAAAGATACTCCTTTTCTCTTTTTCAAAGAGTGTATTGAAGCCTTCAACCTTCTTAAGGATAAGCTAACTAAGGCACCGGTCTTGGTTACCCCTAATTGGGAGCTGTCTTTCGAGTTGATGTGCGATGCTAGCGACTTTGCTATTGGTGCGGTTTTGGGCCAAAGAGTGAACAAACACTTCCAACCAATCCACTATGCTAGCAAGACAATGACGGGGGCTCAATTGCATTACACGACAACCGAAAAAGAGCTTTTAGCTGTTGTCTATGCTTTTGAAAAATTTTGCCCCTATCTTGTCCTTTCTACCACAATAGTTTATACCGATCATTCCGCGTTGAAGTACTTGTTAACTAAACAAGATTCTAAGCCAAGGCTTCTTCGCTGGGTTTTGCTACTTCAAGAATTTAAAATCGAAATTCGTGATAAGAAGGGAGCTGAAAACCTAGCTGTGGATCATCTCAGTAGACTTGAGGATCCTTATCAAGGGGATCATCCGAACAAAGAGATCAATGACTCTTTTCCCCTGGAGACCTTAATGTTTATCAATTCGAATCAAGATGAGACCCCGTGGTTTGCGGACATTGCAAACTACTTGGCGGGTGGAATTCTCATTGACGGGTTAACATCCCAGCAAAAGAAAAAGTTCTTCAAAGATATTAAGACTTACTTTTGGGATGACCCGTATCTCTTCAAACAATGCGCTGATTTGATTATTCGCCGATGTGTTGATGGACCGGCAGCTTTAGACATTCTCGAAGCTTGCCACAAAGGACCCACCGGTGGTCACTTTGGTCCCAACTACACCGCCAAAAAAGTGTTTGACTCGGGATTTTATTCGCCCACCATTTATCGTGATGCTCACGAGATGGTTAAACATTGTGATGCTTGCCAAAAACAAGGCAAGATCACACCTAAAGATGAGATGCCTCAAAATTTCATACAAGAATGTGAAATCTTTGATGTTTGGGGTATCTACTTTATGGGGCCATTCCCTTCATATAAAGGAAACAAATACATCCCTGTAGCCGTTGACTACGTTTCAAAATGGGTTGAAGCCAAAGCTTTACCTACTAATAACGCAAGGGTGGTTTGTAACTTTTTGAAATCGCGGTTCGCTAGATTCGGTGTGCCTCGTGCCATTATTAGCGATCGCGGGACTCATTTTTGCAATGATCAATTTGCAAGAGTCATGGCTAAGTATGGTGTAAATCATCGTCTTTCCACCGCATACCACCCACAAACTAATGGCCAGGCTGAAATCTCTAACCGAGGATTAAAGCGAAGTATTGAATGAACCGTGGGAGAGCATCGTGCCTCATGGGCCGATAAACTTGATGATGCTCTGTGGGCTTTTCGTACCGCATACAAGACTCCGATTGGTTGTACACCATATCGTCTCGTGTACGGGAAAGCATGCCACCTCCCCATTGAGTTGGAGCACAAGGCTTACTGGGCCTTGAAGTGGGCTAATTTCGATATCAACAAAGCTGGTGACCTACGCAAGATCCAACTCAATGAGCTAAATGAACTCCGGAATGAGGCTTATGAAAATTCTTTGATCTATAAGGAAAAGACTAAGCTCATTCATGACTCTAAGATTAAAAACCGAGAGTTCCAAGTTGGAGACAAAGTTTTACTCTTTAACTCTCGGTTGAAAATCTTTTCGGGCAAGCTAAAATCTCGTTGATCCGGCCCATTCACCATTGCCCAAATTTTTCCATATGGTACTCTCGAGCTCGCTCAACCCAATGGACCTAATTTTAAGGTGAATGGCCAACGAGTGAAGTTGTACTTTGGTGAGGACATCTCTCATGAGATGATTCCATCCCTCACCACATTTCTCATGAACTAATTTTGGGTCGAGTCAGGCTCGTGACTCGGTTATAAAAAACAAGCGCTCCTCGGGAGGCATCCCGAGTATCTATCCTTTTCCGTTTTACCTCCTAAGTGTATGGGGACCTCTATAGGTTGTTTATGTTTGTGTGGTGTTGTGATTACAGGGATGAATGCACTTTTGGAACCTTTGAAGAACCGTACTCCCGTGTTATCCGAAATCCGGTTCTATCTCTCAACTATCGTGATCCAATTTTCTTCATACTCACATTTGAAATTGATCACTTTAGTCGTCTCTTTCTTAGCTTGATTTAACCAACGTGCACAATGTCATAAGTGTAGGGGATACTTTTCCCACATGCATAAACATTGAGGACAATGTTTATATTAAGTGTAGGGGGACTTCTATCGAAGTTTTAAGTGGACTTTTCCATTAAAATGCCTTCATTTAACCGGAAAATCATCTTTTTCAGCATTTTTCAAATTTTTAATTAACTTTGGCCATTTAGTCATAATTTTTAAATTTTTATCGTTGCTTTCATATGTATATATCCCTTAATAAAGTGGTGTAGCTAGTTTTGAAGTCTTTGACATATTAGGCCCGTTGCGATTATTTTGACTCAACCCGAATAGACTTATCCAAGTTTATTCTAGCTAGTATCCTTAACCATGTAGACCTTAATTGGTTTATTAGGCTAAGCATCCACGAGTCTCATTACTTGAGATTTTAAATTGTGGAGAACGAGAAATGATAGAGTCGATTATAAGTCGGTATTCTTGCACAAGCTCACTTGGTGTGATTATTTGCCTATTCTCCCATCACTTGCTAATAATTTATCTGCAATAAGTAAGGTCGTACGATTTGAAAAGTTACTTAGCTTCTAGCCCAAGATCGTTTAAAAGTTGCTCGATAATGACAAGAGTTCATAGCCAAGGCATAACTTATGAAGCGGGGCGCGAAGATTGGCGAGTCCGAAAAGGCCCTAACAAGGCATGAGGATTCAATCTTATTGCTAAAGATCCAAGGTGATGTGAAAAGCATTATTCCCAAAATCAATATGAAGGATCAAGACTCACGACGAAAAGCAATCAACTCCCATAAAGATCATGGAGAAGTCTATCCGAAAAGACCCAAACAAGGTATGAGGATAAATAGATCCAAGTCCGAAAAGGAGGCGGATCGTTGTATCTCAAAATCCCAAGTAACGATTGAAGAAATAATTATGAAATCGTGGTCAACAAAGTGGAGTATCCCTAAAAAATACTCCAAGTGAAGAACTCTATTAACGAAGAGAAGACCATTATCTCAAGAACGTCTCTCAAGATATGAAGTATGAAGTACATGCCAAATATCGGCCCGAGAAAGGTCTCAAATCGTGAAGCGAGTTATGCCAAGATATGAACTTTTTGATATCCCGAGAAGCAGTTTTAAGAGATTTTGTCCTTTAGCTAACTATTGATCAAATCGTCCTACTTTGCTTTCAGCCTAAATAAACTATCGCAATAAGTCCAAAAATGCATCTTCATGATCATTCTAAGACAAAAATAAAATATAAGAGATACAACTAGGAATAAGGGAGTTTAAGCATATAATTAAGCCATGTGTGTAAGTGTTTGTTTTGCTAACTTATAATAACAATGATCTTGTTTTTAAGCTTAGTTTGGGGAACGTGAAACTTGAGGGTGATGAATCTTCGCAGCACCAAAGCCCTAATGTAAGTCCTTGATCTCTTTGCAAGTTATTTCCATACATCTATTTTCAAGTGAAAATGGTTTTCTATCCTTTTGTTTACTTTAAAGTTTTAATTTCTCTTAGTACTTTAATTTTTGTTTAGTAGTATTTTAATAAGGCCAAGGTTGATTGATTATGAGAAAAGTGTAAATTTGCTTTGTCACTAAGCATTGCCCGCATTGCATGAGGGCATGACAATGGTTAAGTGTAGGGGATTTGATAGGTGTGAAAACACCCATCCTTTTACCACTTATTTCTTGCTAAAATAAGACCAAAACGCGTATTTAATATCATTTGTTTGGAATTATGCGTGGTTTTTGTATTTATTGTGTTTTCAGAGCCAACCGGATGGATAATGGAGAAAACATGGGACTGCACGGGTTTTATCGAAGAAAAAGACTCAAGATGAAGTCTATTGTCCAAGAGATGCAAAAGATTTGAAGTCAATGGGCCTATTTGAAGATTTATCGAAGAAAAGGACCAAAGACGGAAGATTACATATGTCGAAGGAACTCAAGTCTATTAAACAAAGAAATTAAAAGACGAGTTGAATTTAATCGTCGACAAATCCCGAATCAGAATCGAAAACGTCCACTTTTCTGAAAAGACGAGAAGACAAGAAGAACGGGAGAAAGCCCACTCACCAACCAAAGACAAGGACTATATAAGGACATCCCTTCACACATTTTGAGCAGCTTTATTTTTCTTCTTTCTTTCTTTTTGTTTCGTAGGGAAGAAGCCAACACCACTAAGGTGTTGGTGATTTTTATTTTTCTTGATTCAATCTCTAATCTTGTAGTTTAAATCTTTTCCTTTGATTGTTTTGAACCTTAATCATTTAATATAATCTTCCATTTAATTTTGTTCATCTTCTCTTTTTGATTCAAAGTTTTAAAGTTCTTATTGGTTGATTTTAATCCATAAAAGTAAGTGGGTTTTGTGTTTTTAGTGTTTTGGTATGATGTTTATGATTAGTAGATGATTAGTGGTTAAATTGGGTTAAGTTTTGGTTAAAAACTTGGTGGATTTTGGCTAAAATTCGTGTTCTTATATTGCTACTGTTCTTCGTTTTCATCATTTTACCAGGTTCCGAATCAGTGTGTTTGAAATTGTTCCGAATCAGTTCCATTCGAAAAAGTTCCGAATGAGTGTGTATTTTAAAAGTTCCGAATAAGTGCTTTTCTTTTTGAAGTTCCGAATCAATTTATTAAAAAAGTTCCGAGTCAGATATTTGAGAAAGTTCCGAACCAAGATTTGAAAGTTCCGAGTCGGATATTTGAAAAAGTTCTGAATCATTTTATTGAAAAAGTTCCGAACCAAGTTGATTTGAAAGTTCCGAACCAAGTTGATTTGGAAAGTTCCGAATCAAGGTTTTCATAAATTCTTCCGAACCAGTTTGTTAAAAATGTTCTGAATCAGTTTGTTAAAAATGTTCCGGATGAAGTGAATTTCTAGGTATTCCGAATGAGCCTTTTGTTTTAGTATATTTTACAGTTACTGGTTAAGTGTTTAATTTTAATATTCATATTCAAGCTTTATAGTTAATTGTTTTTTGTTAACTTCTTTTAGTTAAATTTTATATCTTAGCACATTTAAATCCTTTTAGTAGAATAGAAAACCAATCCCTTTTTAGTAACCAAGAACAATTATTCCACTTTGAGCCGTGATCAATTCGAGAAGATTCTGAGACATAATATGAACCCCCATAGCAAAACACCTGTATCAAATTATGACTAAGTAATGGTTGGTACAGGACTGGCCCTATTTAGTCGCATGTGCTTTTATCGAAACTTTTAACTTTGGGACCGACCCATAGGCGTCCCCTCGCCCTGTCGTTTGTTTTGGGACCGACCCATAGGCGTCCCCTCGCACATATAAAGGTTTTTATAAACTACATTACACATTCATGCACTGTTTTTCATGCATAAAATGTTTCTCATGATTTATTGGCATAAATTTTTTTTCATGTCCCCTCATAAGTTACTATGTTTTTATGTCAAGTATGTTTTCATACTGTCATGGTTAACTTCAGTTTCATGCTGATTACGTTATACACTCTTCATGATAGATGGTTTCATGTTTCTTCATGATAATTCCGTCTTCATATTGATTATGTCTTACGCCTCTTTTGTTATTTATGCTTTAATGCAAGACATTGTTGGATTTCATTGAATATTGCTTTCATGATAGTCATGGTTGGTTTTCATTGACCATGCTGTCAGGCAAATCATCGTTGAATTTTGTGTAACCACACTTTAAACGGTTCTCGATATAACCAGAATGATGTCTATGCTAACACTGCTAGGTTATCATGATGGTTTTTCCTAACCGTTTAACCGATATACCTTTCTTTAAATCATGAAAAATGATCGACCCCATACCAATCATTTCATGTGCATTCCATGTGTACTCCATGTACCGTATTCCATGTGTATTACATGTACCTAAATCCATGTGTATTTCACTTGCAGAGTATTCGCTTGTGAATTCTGAATCATCTCAGGCGTATGTCCACTTGCTGATATTCTACAAGATTGCTGATGCCGCTCATAGCTTGGAGATGTTACTAGGGTTGATGCTGCTGATGTTGGAGACGCTACGAGATGCTGATGCTATTCACAATCTGGAGATCTAACAAGACGAAGACAAAGGCGTTAGATCAGGGCGATCGGATGAGAAGATGCTTCACATTCACAATCTGGAGATCTAACAAGACGAAGACAAAGGCGTTAGATCAGGGCGATCGGACGAGAAGATGCTTCACCATCAGACGATTTTCATCAATCATTGTCTCTAGTTCTTAGTTACATGTCACACGTCATTCAGTTGTCGTTTCAGTCATATGAGTGCAAACCGGTACCAGCCGGCCACTTAGCTGAATAGTTACATGAATCACAGTCATGAGAATGACCGTCATGGAACTGACATACAGGATGATAGTAACCACTACTATGACAACAACTATTCTAGAAATCGCAACCGAGGCTCCGGCCGCGGACGTGATCAGACATACAAATGATCAGTAGTCCAACCGATCCGCCAATTCTGGCATAATAACCTAATATTGTAGTTCTATTGTTTCACGTCTCGAGACACATGTCAAGACATCAGTCAAGACACATGTCTCACGTATACTTTCTCGAGACACATGTCAAGACATCAGTCAAGACACATGTCTCACGTATACTTTCTTAAGACACATGTCAAGACACCAGTCAAGACATATGTGATGCTTATATTTCCAAGACACGAGTCAAGACACATGACTCACGTCCAATTATGGAACATTTCTAAGAATTCAGGGTACCCTCCAAAGGGTATGTCCTTTTTGTTGTGCCATGTATTAATCAGGCCACAAGAATTTCAGTACCATTACCGGCGCATCAGTGAGAACTGTCACGTTGCCGATGACACTTTCATTCTTTCACCATATTCCATATATATACTCATTAACATAAAATACGTCATTCGTATTCCCCATGTATACGAAGGTTTTCTTCAGCCTAATGATAAGATCCCAACTGATAACGCATTACCTCGGACAGATGCGAGTTGAATTTAATCCTAATTATGGACTACGAACCGCACACCATGCTACGATTCATGAGTATGTACGGTGATGTTCAGACTCCTAAATATATTCAACATGATTTTCCATCAGGAAAATCTGTACAAACCGTTTATGCTTTACAAGCACGTGCTTGGTTAGCCATGACTGCTAAAAATTTTAGCTGTCGGTTAAGACATGACCACCGAAGTCCTTTTACGCATAACCAGACGAGTATTCCAAAATCTTCCCATAAATTCCAGAAGAACCTACAAGGAGAAGGACGGTACCATGAGATTATGTGTCGACTACCGTCGATTTAAATAAATCACCATTCATGACCGTTATTCTCCTCCACGTATTGACAACATGTCCAATCGACCTTATAGTGTTAATCATTTTTTTCCAAGATCGAACTCATGATCATGCTGCCAACAGTGACGAGTGAAAGAGCAGGACATGTCCATGACTGCTATTCGTACACGACTCGGTCATGCTAGATTTATGATTTTGATTTAGTCCCATCAATGCTCCAGCAGCAAATGAGTTTCCATGAACTCATAAGCAAAATCATCAGTGTTTTCATTGAGGATAACCTGATTTCCCTCCAAACCTAGAGAAGAACAGGAAGACCATATCTACACTATGTTGCACATTCTATGACAAGCGAAATTTCACCCTGGAAATTTCCAATATCAATTTTGTTTGATTACAGTGACATGCTGGATCACATGGGTTTCTACGGTTACTCTTACCATGACTCAGCTTATGCGTAAAGGAGAGAACCCTACACTACATTAGGTGTTCTAGAAAATCCTACGCTAGGAGAAGTATAGATTCAGAGACTCAGAGTTTCGCAAACTCCTATGTATCAAGTTCTACGAAGCAAGATACAGTTACGTTCATATCTAAGTACCTGACATACCAACAGGTTAAGATAGGACACCAACAGACTGGGATGTTTTCATCATCTGAAATTGTGAATTGAAATGGGACAAGATCTCCATGGATTTTGGTTACCAGATTAGCACAAACTCAGAAGAAGCATGATGCTATCTGGTTTATTGCAAACAGTTTGATCAAGTCTGTAGAATCCTTACATCCGTAAGGATTTCAAAACCAACTGATTCATCGGACATGTTCCAGCCAAGGCTCATCCGATCACTTGGCAATTCCTCAGTTATCGGGTCAGACAAATATTCATAATTGTGCTCCTTATTTACTTCACGTCCTTGTTCTAATTTCACGACTTGCTTCCGCGCTCGCGTTCATGACACTATTCACGTTCATGATGGCATCTCAGCTTATGATTTTACGTTCATTTTTTTTTCTCATTCTGGGAGGTTTTGCAAGAACTTGAGAGACCAGACCCAAGTTTAGTATAACTCCCTATCCACAGATAGACGTTTCTCGTCATATTCCACGTCTCACCATGTAGCGTTTGGCATTACCGCCATTATATTCTATGTTCACGATATGTTTCACATGTCATGTTCATTCCACGTTCCTCATATCATGATTAAGATATGTTACACGTATCATGGATCACGATATGTTTACTCATACTACACTCGCCATATCTAAACGTATCACGTTCAAAAAATTTCACGTATCACGTTCAATTTTTTCACGTACTACGTTTCCTTATGCCTCGCGCATCGTTGCTAATTATCGGTTAAGTTAGAGTGTTTTGCACGACGTTTCAGTTGCCCTTATACTTTAATTCTTATTCCCTCGATCAAATTTAGGGGATCTGCCTTACGTTGATAACCAAGAACTTCTTCGTATTCCAAGTCAAGGTCAGGAGGACCAAGATTTATCATTCCTGTCAAGATCTTGTGAAGGAACCGTTCCAAGAGGGAGGCCACTTGGAAACGGACAAGTTCATCCGGACTTCTTATCCGTTTTTCTCTTATCAATTAGATATGTCCTTTCAGTCACGTCACGTTCCATGTCCTTTCAAGACATGTCACGTTCCGCGTTCTTTCTGCCAGGTCACCTGCACGTTCATTTATCTTACATACCCTCTTAGTTTGATTCGGGTATGTTTCTCTTTCAGTTACGTTATCTATAATTCGGGGACGAATTATTCTTTTTAGGGTGGAAGAATTGTAAAACCCGCATGCTTTTACCATAAATAGTGCCCTTTAGATCGTACGTACATGATTAGAACTTTCCTTTTATAGCACGTTACGTTTCACGTATAAGAATTTTTAAGTATTACGTACGTGTTAGAACACGATAAGTATTTATTACGTATGAACACACGATAATTATTCCAAAAATAATTATAATCACGAACATGCGATCATGAAATCATGAACGTAAATTAATCACGAACTAATATTACGTATGTATATATGTTTATTACGAACACGAATAAATATATTAGGTCACGATCGATAACTAGTTAAAACACGTAAAACACGAACACGAGAACACACTTATTAATTAGACACGGAAAATGTTCGGGTTACCCCATGTGGGCCCCATACCCACGAAATTTAGAAGGAAAAGGGCCTAGCCCATCAATTTTGACTAAAACATAGAATTAGGAAATCTTGTGTCATTTATCACAAAACAAGAAAAATAACAAAACACTAATTCTTTCTCCCTTGTTCTTTTGGCCGCCACCTATAATCATCAAAAAGGGGTGTTCGGTTGATTTTTGATCTTGGAATTTGTGCAAGCATTCGTGTGTGTTCATCCTCAATTGATCCACGCATTCGGTATACCTTTTTAACCTTTTTCTTTTATGTTTTGATTTAATAAATTACATAAGATCATGATGTTTTTAAAAACTAATTAAAAACATTTATTAAACATGTCTATGATTATGGGGTAAATCAAAACAAGGGTTTTTATGGGTGTTTGTTCTAGCCGACGCCTAAACCGAACCCCTAAGGGGTCTTGGCTTGGCTTATGAACCACCACCGAGACCTCATGGTCTCGGTATGGTGGTGTGGGTCCCACGGCAGCAGCAAACAAGGGGTACCCCGACCTTGGTTCAGGGTATGGTGTTGATTACGGGTCCGGTTCATGGTTTCTAGTCACGATCCGGTTCATATATTATTTTAAGGTTTATGATTTTAATAGATACATATTAAAAATTAAATTAATAAAACATGACATGATTAATTTAATTAACATGACTTAGGTTATAAATTTAATTATTAGATCATGAATTTTAACCTAAGTATTTATTTTTAACTAGACTTTATAATTAATTAATTATTAAAACCATGACTATAATTAATTAATTAACATGACTTAGGTTATATTATTAGTAATTTATAATACATGTTTTAACCTAAGTATTTTACCTTTATTTAATTAAAATCATGATATATTTAATTAAATACTTTTAACCTATAGTTTATTTACATGTAGTAATTAATAAACTATACCTTATATCAATATTGTGGAAACCTTGGTTTCCGGATCTTTAAAGCTACTAGGAATGCATCATGTTCATATGATTAGATAATCAAAGCGGAATTAGAACATGACACATTAACAAGGTGTTTAGGCACAATAACATGAATTAAAACAATTGGGTTGCTCATTATATTAATAATAAACAACCACTAGACGTGTATACATTAATCCCACGTCTAGTGCAACACACGCTTTTAGGTTTACATTGTGAATATGAATTATATAAAACCTAAGACCCTTGGTTCCTTTTATAGTGTAAGGATTAGGGTTTACAAGAGATAAAATCAAATAAACATGTAAATCTTCTATTTAAATAAACTTATACAGAATATATTCTGCATGTTTATCTAAATAGAAGTTTCCATAGGCTTCTTTGTCTACGTTTCTGTCAATGCTTGGATTGCATGTGACAATGCTTGGATTGCACACGACAATGCTTGAGCCATCAACGCTTAGTTTGCTCTTGTCAACGCTTGGATTGCTCTTGACAACGCTTAGTCAATATCTTCATGTTTTCTTCGTTTTGAGTTTCTGCCACATCAACTTTTTGACCCAACAATCTTCCCCTAGTTGATGTCGGCAAAACTCTTTGTGTATCTCTTGTAAGTTGTACATGATCTTCCAATTGCTTCCCCTCAAGTGTAGCATGTATGTCTTCCCCTTTTTGTCACATCAACAGGGAAGTAAACAATGTATGCAATCTCTGAAGATTCTCCAAATGTAGCTCTATGTAATGATCTTGAAGAAAAATAAATAAAGTAATCTTGATGTAGAAGTAGAATAACCCAACCTTGTGTTCCATGTCTTGCACTATCCATGTGATGAAGAACTTATACTGATGATTAAATATAAGTAGACCTCAATCCCTTGTCAATATTCTCATCCTTTGTGAGACACTGAGCACGATAATGTAACTCCTTCAAGTGTTATGACAAGTCTTCGTCACCACCCATGTAAAGCACGAACAAGTTACCTCTAAAGAATAATGTTGACAAGGCACCATCTTTAAAGATATAATAGAACACAAACTCGCGAAAATCTTCTTCGAACATCAAACTTACCATAAGAATTCTTCCCCTTAAGCTAACACCTCTTCATGATGATTCTTAATCTTCATATCATATGTAAAAGCAATTAGGCGGATAACTCTTTTACAAGGCTACCCGATTACATAATCAAATCCAATAAATTACCTCATGAATTGTTGCTAACTCGCATTAAAATCATTAATCCCTTTTAAAAGTATCCGAGCCATAAATATCACCATGATATTCTGAACAAAAACGGAGATTCCATGTACCTTCGTGTGTAAATTCCTCCTTTTTGTGTGCTAAAAACGTACCAATTTTCTCAACAGCAGCTATCCTTTTGTTGTCCAACATCCTCTCTTATCCAAGATCTCTATCAGATGTATTGTCCGATATCGGAAAATACTTATCAGCGTTTGGATTCACATTTATCGGACAACTCATGTCAACGCTATCCTGTCAGCGTTAACTTATTTCTTGTCAGCGTCAAAATAACAAACGTCAGCGTCAACCTTAAACTTTGTCAGCGTATTGCATTATCACACTCCTTAAGCAAAATCGTTGAAAGACAAACCAAACCAAGACAAACCCATGTGGTTTAGTATGAATTAAGCCCAAGTAGTGCATCAAGCCCATATCTCCTACGTCTGATTAGTTCACATTCTGCAAAGTCTGTACCTTTCTCTCGTACTATAGCATGTGAACCATATCCCACAAAAATAGGAAAACATATCTTGTCTAGATATATGATAAATATCACACGTCTTTTTCTTGTTAAAACAGTAACAAATCTTCCTTTTTGTGGCATTCCATAACTGATTCCTTATCACGTCTCTATCATCCTTTTGCTTTTGATTGATCAACTTCTTTTGCTAGCACGATCTGCCTTTTCTTGTTATGCTCAAACCAACAATATAACAAGATTGAACCATGTAAAGTAGCAGCCAATCTCATTCCCAATCTTCACGTGATATCAGTCATTCTTCTTTCTTTTGCTACTTTATACACCTGACTATTCTTTGCATAGAACCAATCATGAGTATTATCATCTCTATAGCAAGCTCGAACAGTATCTTCTTTTTGAATCACATGTCACTGACATGTATTGTTACATCTGCTGTGCTCACGTGATATAGGGATTTGAACGAAACCCCTTTTCTTGCTGCTATAACAAACCCTAGAATCTGATGAATTTAAACCGAAACCCTAATTAGGGTTTTGAGAACAAACAGATTCGAATTATACATCAGAATGCATTACAACAGCCTCCAAACCTCAAACGTTTCAGCCTTAAGTTGAACTAGGGTTTATAGAAACCCTAGTTCATGATTTTATGTAAAAGAGCAAAAACGTTTATACCATAATCAGCAAACTTCGACCTTGAATAACTTCTTCATTAGGGCTCAAATCGAAAATCCCTTCGGTGAGATTCTAGACAAAAATGTCAAGAATCTACAGTTAAAAAATCACGATGATCCAACGGTTAACGAAGGAGAGATCGTGTTTTGAATATGGATGTTTACAGAAAATTGCATTCATCCTGCTGCTGACTTTGACGCTTAATAACTTTTTTTAGAGATAATCCCTCCGGTAGATGTCTAGATATATGTGTGTAGAACACACACAAGAAATTTCGTGACGATCCAACAGTCCAATAAAAAGTTATGACCTTCTGAATACTGCTGCGCACACAAAAACGTCCAGAAAAACCCTAGACGGATTTTTCTTCTTTTCACCATACACGAACACCTTGTTGGTCCTAGCATCACGAGCCACGAGGCTCTGATACCAATTGTGGAAACCTTGGTTTCCGGATCTTTAAAGCTACTAGGAATGCATCATGTTCATATGATTAGATAATCAAAGCGGAATTAGAACATGACACATTAACAAGGTGTTTAGGCACAATAACATGAATTAAAACAATTGGGTTGCTCATTATATTAATAATAAACAACCACTAGACGTATATACATTAATCCCACGTCTAGTGCAACACACGCTTTTAGGTTTACATTGTGAATATGAATGATATAAAACCTAAGACCCTTGGTTCCTTTTTATAGTGTAAGGATTAGGGTTTTCAAGAGATAAAATCGAATAAACATGTAAATCTTCTATTTAAATAAACTTATACATAATATATTCTGCATGTTTATCTAAATAGAAGCTTCCATAGGCTTCTTTGTCTACGTTTCTGTCAATGCATGGATTGCATGTGACAATGCTTGGATTGCACACGACAATGCGTGAGCCATCAACGCTTAGTTTGCTCTTGTCAACGCTTGGATTGCTCTTGACAACGCTTAGACAATATCTTCATGTTTTCTTTGTTTTTAAGTTTCTGCCACATCAACTTTTTGACCCAACAAATATGAATTAGAAGATAATCAGAAAACACTTAAGCTTATATAATTAGCTTATTTAACCAGCTTATATCTAATTATGGAAACTTTCTATTTTTAGAAACTTATTTAATTAAGGCAGCTAATCTATTTATGGAAACTTTCTATTTTTAGAAACTCATTTAATTAAGGCAGCTAATCTATTTATGGAAACTTTCTATTTTTAGAAACTTATCTATTTTAAGCAGTAATTCTATTTTTGGAAACTTTCTATTTTTGGAAACTTTCTATTTTTGGAAACTTTCTATTTTTAGAAACTTTCTATTTTTGGTAACTTTCTATTTTTGGTAACTTTCTATTTTTGGAAACTTTCTATTTTAGGAAACCTGCTATTTCTAGAAAGTTACTTATTATTACGCAACAAGTATAATAATACATGAAATACAAGTAATACTTAATCAGAATAGACTGAATATATGATAAACCCAGTATAAAGCTTAAAACAGTAAAACATGACATGAACGTATAAAATAAGCTAAGACAGGACATGAAACCAGTTACGTATTTAGTAATCAGATACTTATACACGTATGTATTTATGTAGCATTAGTGATACTAAAGTAGGACTCTCTTCCGTTCGTCTTCTTCGTTCACTAGACATAAGGTACGGATTCCCGTCCTTTCAGTATGGACATTCTTTCCTTATTAGGATTTCCCCGTATGCAGCCAACTGTTTTCCCGTAGTATAAGTTTATATGTTTGAATTTCTTATGTTTAATTTAGAATACCATATACATGCATGACCAGTTTCACCTAGTTATGGAGGTACCATAACCATAACACTAGAGGCACTGGTGTTATGACTTCCCCACGGCGGAGTGATTGCTCGTGGCGTCCTTTCATCTTTTGGCCATAATATTATATTTATCATGTGGGGCGTATGGGTGCATCCTAGTTACATGTTTTCAGCAGATTACTCAGTGTGAATGTGGTGTGTGCCTTGCATCCTTCACAAGGAGCTGATCCCTCCTACCCAAACCAATATATTAAATTAGAGGCAGCCCCTCTAATTTGCATGATGAGGTCACCCCTCCAAGTATTCATGCACGGTGGATTTTCATGACCTATATTGGCTAATGGTAAAATATGTTAAACAATTTTCATAAGATAAACATAAGGCTTTTCAAACTATAAAACCAGTTTTACTAAGAAATAACCAGGTTTTCCAGGACATATACATTTCCGTTGCTATATGTTATTCATACTTATATTATTCATTTCATGCTTGTATATCCGTGCACTGAGCGTTATGCTCAGCCGTTACTTTCCTTTCCATGTCCCAAAACGGCAGGTACCCAAGGACGGACTCGAGTATCTTGGAGGACGTGCATATGATGGAAGCTGCCATAGACTTCTTCTCCTTTTGCCTTCATATATTTGTGCTTGTTTAAGTCTTCCATTATTTCATTTACTTTATTATGTTTTGAGCTTATGTTTGGGAACCGATGTTTGATTCCGGTTTACCCTATGGTCATGTAATGTTTTAGACATTTATCCTTGTATGCTTTGATGACACGCCATAATTACGCGTGACATTCCATTTATCAAAATGGGGTGTTACAGTTTCCTTAAAAGATTCTCCCTTGTAAGTCACATGGTGAGAGAAAGGTTGTGGAGAAATGGGTAATAACAAGCTCTTAGAAGGACCCATGATTGCTTGTTTTCCTTTATCACATGGAAGAGTTGAGGTGGACAAGGAAGTATGTAAAGGATCTTCATGCAATAGAGATTCTAGATAGAGTATGTCCTCCTCCCCATCAATATAACCAAGAGTGTACTCAAAAGATATATCCATCTCTAAAAACTCATCACTCTTATCCATGATAGAATCCTCCTCATCACCATAAACATCATAGATGGGATATCAAAGATTGGTGATTCCTCAAAACCCAAGGAAGTATGATCATCAACAAATGGAGAGTCACAAGTAGAAATCTCATCATCACTATAGTCATCATATGTTGGTGAATCACAAAGAAGACATTCTTAATCATGAAAATCCAATGATGAAGTAATGGAAGCAATAGTCTCAACATGAGGTAAATCATAATCTCCACTTGAGCAAGCTTCATAAAAATATTCATCACAAACTTCATCAAGGATATCATTATGAGTTTCCTCCTCATTCACAACATCAATATGTTTTACCGCTTCGGGCTCATTAGACTTCTTTGACAACTTTCCCATGTTAAACACAACTCTCTCATCTCCTACCCGCATTGTAAGTTCACCTTCCGCCACATCTATGAGAGTTCGACCCGTTCTCAAAAATGGCCTACCAACAATCAAAGGCACTCTAGGATCCATATCATAATCAACCACCACAAAATCCACGGGAAAGGTAAATCTATCAACCCCAACAAAAACATCCTCCGCAATTCCCACCGGATAAGTTATAGTACGGTTGTCCAACTCAAGAGTCATCTTAGTAGGAGTGAGCTCGGGAAGTGAAAGTTTCTTCCAAACCGATAATGGCATGAGGTTTATGCTTGCTCCTAAATCCGCTAAAGCCATGCAATTTTCCACCCCCAGGAAATTGCAAGGAATCAAAAACATCCCCGGATCTCCAAGCTTAGTAGGCAACTTCTTAAGTAAAACCGCGGAGCAATTTTCATTCAAGGAAGCATTAGGCAAATCTACCAATCTCTCCTTGTTAGAAAGTAAGTCCTTGATCATCTTATCAAACTTAGGCATATTGGCTAAAGCTTCCACAAAGGAAATATTTATGTTAAGTTGCTTGAACATCCTCAAAAAGTTTGAAACTTGTATATCATCCTTGTTCTTAAGCTTTTCCTTTCTCAATCTTGATGGATAAGGGAGACTTGGTTTTGGTTGTGTTTGAGTGGTTGAAGAAGGATTTTCCTTGTTGGTTGCTTCATGATTGGGAGTTATGGAAGGTAAAGGAGAAGTGGGAATAGGTTGAGAAGGTGTGGTTGATTGTGTAGGAGCATTTGGAAATGGTGAAGTAGATGTAGAAGGCTTGTCACATGTAGGAACAAAAGTGGGTTTAACAATAGGAGGTATAGGAGGTGAAGGATCCTTTGTTGATTTTCCAATTCTTGTTGTAATAGCATTGACATTTGCCCTTGGGTTTGTTTGTGTGTTAGAGGGTAAAGCCCCTTGTTGTCTTTAATTGAATGCCATCAAAAGCCTCTTAGTTTGCTCATCCATTGAAAGTTTCATTTGGTCATTCATTCTTTTCTCACTTTCACGAATTCTCTTCTCAACATACTCATGAGTCTCTTGTAGCCCATATCCTTGATTTGGGAATTGAGGGAGTGGTGGATTAAAACCTTGATTTGGTGGATAAAAGTTATTTCCTTGATTTTGAAAGTTGTTAGGTGCCTTGTAGTTATTCCCTTGGTAATGTGGTCTTGGACCTTGGTTTCTTTGTAACAATTGAGGGGGATTTTGTTGAGGTTGGGTGGGTGGTTGGGGTGGGAATCCCGGTGGAGTAAGGTAATTTTGAGACTTGTAAGAAAGGTTGTTTGGATTGATGTTTGTCTTGAAATGTTCACGATGTTCCTCTTGGTAAGCATAACATTCCCCTTGATGAACCTTGCACCTTATCACATTGTTGATAGGAATGAGGACCTCCATAAGTCTCACATGAAAGAGTAATAACATGCACATCATTTGTAGAATGATTGCCCATAGAAAGCTTCATAAAGTCATTCATCATTGTTTCTTGCATCTTTTAAGTGTTTTGGATGAGTGTTTGACTTTCCTTTTGAGCTTGAGTCAAGGCTTGAATGCATGAAATGAGTTGAGTCTCCAATGGTTTAGAACCTCATTCTTGAATAACATGTACTCTTTCATCAAATTATGTGTTAGTTTGCACCATTGCTTTGGTCTCAATAATATCCCAAGCCTCTTGAATGGATTTAATAAGAATATTTCCTCCCGCGGAAGCATTGAGTGAGTCTTGGTGATGAGGTTTAAGGCCATTGTATAAAGTATTGATTTGGTGAACTTCATCCAATCCATGGTTAGGGCATCTCCTCAATAACTCTCTATACTCCCCCCAAGCATCACTAAATCTTTGACTAGGTTTTTGTTGAAAGCCTATAATTAAGTTCCTCAAAGTCGTGGTCTTAGATGGGGGAAAGAACTTGTTCAAAAACTTCTTAGTGAAACCATCCCATGTGGTAATGCTCTCGGGTGGTTGTGTATCTAACCAATGCTTAGCCGGACCCTCTAGTGAAAATTGCACCAATATCAACTTAATGGCATCATGGGGAACTCCATTGTACTTAATGGTGTTTCAAAGAGCAAGAAACTTCTTAAGGTGATCATGTGGATTATCATTCTTGTTCCCATAAAAAGGTGAGTTTGAAACCAAGTTAATCATGGATGTTTTTAGCTAAAATGTGTTTGCGGGAATATCGGGTATCTTGATAGCATCGACATATCCTTGCACATTGGATTGCAATTGCTCCATCAAAGATCGAGTATCAACTCCGGCCATGGCTTCTTGTTGTGGATGAATCAAAGCACGATTCTCGTAATCGGCTTGATGGACGGTGGTGTTCCTACTCTTTCTCTTTTTTTTCCTTTTCGGAGGAAGGGGTTGTACACCAATCGGTATTTGTGCACGCCCGCGAGTGAGCATGCAACTCAATACGAGGAATGAGAGAGAAGCTCTCGTGTGACTTTGAAGAGAAAAGGATTATCCTCTTCGAGTTTCAATATGAAATATCTACAAGAAAATAGTAATATACGTATGTACTACTTGGGTGCAAGACCCCCAATGAAGCCTTCCTTCTTAGAATACTCACAAGTGAACGGGGGGTTAGGTGGCGCGAAGCACTTAAGTACCTATTGACCCTTAGATGGCATTTTATAGCACATCGCCTTTCTATTCACTTAATTGTTTGTATTCTTCGAATTATTGCTTATTGGAAGTATTTATCTATTCTTGCTTTATTGAGTTTGATCGATACGCATGTCAAGGACCGGAACGCCCCTCAACACGGTGTATTGCCTTGGCAATACTTATGGAGAATATGTGAATTGGTTGTTCTTATACGTATACGTATTTACTTATAAGAATATATGGAAAATATTTTTGTATTTATGAGTTTTTTAGAGAAAATACTATATGTACATAAAA
Source organism: Glebionis coronaria (assembly GCA_025667525.1). Classification (NCBI taxonomy): domain Eukaryota; kingdom Viridiplantae; phylum Streptophyta; class Magnoliopsida; order Asterales; family Asteraceae; genus Glebionis; species Glebionis coronaria. Next base: position 173,548,097 of record CM046879.1, on the reverse strand, counting down.
ACCGAGAGAATCCAATAATATATATTTTTGGATGCAATCTCTTAGCAAAAATATTGCTTTTTGGATTTTTTAATTTGTTTGGTCAATTCTTTAGGAAAAGAATTGTTTTTGTTATTATTTAGTTTTTATATATTTTTATATTTTTAATTTTTTATTGTTTTTGATTTATGATACGTAAAAATAACGTTCACTAGGTGAACGGATCCCAAAAGCCAATGAAAACCGTCAATCGATAGTCTCTCGTGTAGTCAAAGAACCGGCAGCGGCGCCATTTGATATTGTGTATAATTGAAGTTCGTTTTCTCGATTCTTAACCAATTGAAAGTCCTAACAAAATCGGGTTTATGATCATTTTTGGTTGGTAGGGTTATTTGGCTTTTCTATGTCTAATTGAACAATCAAGTAAAAAGTTGCAAAATAGTAACTACGTATCCGTAAAACAATTAGTCAAATACCAATTTTATATTCAAATAAGGACAAAAATGTAAAACTATGAAATTAAAGTGCTTAAAATGTAAAATCTTGAAACTAATATGCTTGAAATGTAAATTCAGTTAACTACAAGGACTAAGTATGCAAATGTAACAAACTACTAACTAATTCTAACAAACTTGAAAACTACTCAACTGAAAATGTAAGTTTTGAAAATTAAAAGGACTTAATATATGTAAACCCTAGATTAGTGAAAGATTAGCCCTTAATGAAAACAGGAACAAACTAGAGGGACCAAAGTGCAATTAAAGGTGAAATATTCTCAAAAACGGGCAAGGATGATCAATAAGCTCGTATAAGATATATACTGAACCAATTAAGCTCTAGTAACTTGCAAAAGGCTCAAAACTTCATTTTACCTAGGCTTGTAAAAGGATTAAGTCTGAAACTCAGTCAAACTCAAATAAGCTAATTCTAATAAGCTACAATTAAGCTATCTAATAAGCTAGACGTGCATAATCTGATTTTCTTGTTAAAACTTGTTAGTCAAGCCATAAGGAGCATGGAATGTCTTTTAAAATTGAAAATGATCCAGTAATGAAGTAGGAAATTGAAAATAAGCTAGAACAAGCTTATTTGACCAGCGTTGACCAAATTTCAGATTAGCTGAAAATTTCCAGATTTACTCAAGAACACTTTCTAAACACAAATGTGAAAGAAAATAGGGAAGTTTATGAAGTGGAAATGCAGTTTTAAGAAATCAGTCAAGGCCTATTTTACAGAAACTTGCATATGCTTAATGGCTGAGTAAATTGCTTATTTCTTCCTTGAATTAGAAAACTGTACAATTTCCTTAAGAGAGCTTATCATTCAGATATTAAATGAAAGATTAGAACTGGTTTCAAACAATGTCATCAAGGAATGAATTAATGGCAAGCACTTGAATTCAGTAACTTTTATGAACTTTTCAAAAGCTAAACATGACCCATACTTTTTAAGAGCCAATTGCCTTTTTGACTTAAAACTTGACTTTAAAACTCCTAAACTTTGTTTAATATGACTAAAGGAATGAGAATGAACTATGTTTACTCAATTAACAACACTTGAATACAAATTGAAAGCTTATACCAAACACCAGTTTAACTGATTTTAACAAACTTTTATGAAAGGAATTTTAGCAATTGGCTAAACTGATTTACAAGGGATATCTGACTAAACTCAACAGCTAAAATGAAGTGTAAATGAACCAAATTCAAGCTATGAAATAGGTAAATGCACAAATTCACAAGTGAGCTAAGTATTATTGACAAATGGAAATCAGTAACAAGAATGAGCAAGTAAACTAGTACCAATCTAACAACAAGCTATCAAATCATCAAAACAACTCAAGAATAGGCAAATCACACTTGATCATACCAGCAAACAAGATTACACTAGGAATTAAGCATACATAACTATTTAGTGGAACCAAAATGCAGAAATATGAAACCTATAAGCAAAAGCCTCCTCTGATGGAGTAGGTAGGCGCTGAGCCTCCTAGATAGTGTCAACCACCACCTTAACACAATCAACTATCAAATCAAACAGCTAACATCATCATCATCTCCATTGTTGAACAAATTTGCTTCAAAATCAACAAGAACTGGTACTGGATGAACAGAACACACTCAAACAGCTACAAGTCTTCAACACTAGCTAATCATGATCAATTATGATCACAAGTAGCTAACAATAGCACAAGGATAACAGGTATGCAAGGTATGAACAGTAGATTGAATGAGATGAAAGGACAATTTTATTTGATTGAAGGTAAAGTTTGTTACAAAGCTGGTAAGATAGTTACAACTAAGCTAACTAACTCAAGATCTTGTCAGACTCTTGAGTTTGTTAAGCTAACTGCTAAGAACTAAGGATTGAGAGAAAAAGGAGATGTGTGTGAAAATTTCACACTTTAGCTACTACATCAAATGAAAGAGTACATCCCTATTTATAGACAAAATGTGAGTGTGTTTTGGAGTTGATGACGTGTTCCCACCATTTAATTGCTGCCGCGTATCATCAAGCTGCTAATTGCTCATCATTGTGTTCTTCATTAATTGGGGGTTTTTAATCCCTTGACTTTGAGCTTGATTGGTTGTTACCAAAGTGTTCCTCTCTTGAAAACAAGCAGATTTCATGTAGAAAACATCTTCTGAAATTCAGTGTAGCTCGAAATCGCTTCTGGTTTGGGTTGAGGAAGAAAACGCCACGTGTCAAGTTCTGGTTGGGAGAAAGGAAGTCGCACGGATCACTATCTGTATTGGATAATTTGATTATGGACTGGCGCTTTGTGATTGGTTGATTTTTGGATAGTGCAATATACTGTTGCTTTGCGGCGCAGTTATTGAAAGGATGACTGGTCAACTTTAGTTGGAAATCCATGTGCTTTGTTTCTTGCCTTCTCATTGGTAGATATCCAAGTCACACGGATTAAGCTCAATTAAACTTTGGAAAATGGCAAATTAAGTCCCTTTAGTATGGCAGATTGTACAAATGAGCTAGGAACTTCATTCCTTTGACATAAATGGTCCTTCCACTTGCATTCTTGATAAGTTTGACCCTTTGACTTGATTGACTGAAGAGTTGACCTTATTTGACTTTTATCTTGACTTTGACAAATTTACACTTTAAGTCCTTCAACTTTGGATTGTTGTCAAGATAGGTCCCTTATCTTCAAAGTCTTGTCATCTTTGATCTTTCTTTGTCTTTTTCATCCAAATAAGCTTGATTTTCTTCTTGTTTGCTTGAAAATGTATCCTTCTTACCTATTAATGCACAAACACAAAACATACCACATAATTCCGCTTTATAGCACAAAAGTTAGGTATTTTCCTTGTGTTTTAGGGTGATTTGTTGATTAATTGATATGATTTTTTGCTCATATCAATAAACCTATCATAAATCAAGCTTAATTCAACTTACATTAGCAACTTAATTTAAATGTCTAATTGTACAGCTTATTCGCACTAACATAAGATTATTCATAACTCGCATATACTAAACGATGTAATAAGTCACAAACATATTGTAACACCCCCATTTTTACCTTATAGCAGCGGAAGCTAACTTGGGGTATTATTTCATATAACACAAGTTATAATAATATAAAACAACTCAAAAGAGTGATTCAATCAACTTTCTTCATATATCATTAAAAATCAGAGTTTTACAATATGAGGTTCCCGAAATCTAAGAAAATAATTTCAAGCTTGTGCCTCTTCATTCCATCCTTATGCTACTCCATTCTATAATTCACTAATACCTGAAAAATATGCTTACAAGTCAACACAAAGGTTGAGTGAATCCATAGGTTTGTAATAACAGTATGAATACATGTCTACCACTTTGAGTTACGTTACTAAATAAAACAGTATTTTATTGCACTAAGCTTATAACATCAAAACTAACGAGAATTCACCAAATTGGCTATCATGAGAGAATGTCATGAGAAGTAATCTGCAGGTACATATTACCCATTACTTATAATAAATTATGCTTGATTACCCACAGAAAGGGTAACAAAAATAGGATTCGTTACTTCTAATAGATCTATTCACCATATTAACGCACACATAAAGTGTTCAATGACTTATGAAATTTGTGCAATAACATATTTTAGTAAAAGCGTACAGTTCACAAAAACACATGTATTCCAGTTTTAGCATATATCCCCATCACGGGTTTTAAAATCATTTATAAAGCATTTAAAAGTGAGGCTATGGACTCACCTTGGCCTACGGAGTCTAAATCATGTCAAATATATATCAGTCACAGGCAAACAGCTTACACAAACCTGGGTCAACATATATGTACATATATATCAAGTCTTTGATTTTTAGTTCAGTATTGTTAAGTATTAGTTATGTATTCTTTAACTAATATATGGTTGTAATTCTAGTACAATTGTTCGGGCCATCATACTAAGAAGCCATTCTATAAACGTTTGAGGAGCGAGGGCACTTTAAATCGTAAACACAACTACTCAGTCAGAACGTAATATCGAGATGGACCATCTTTGTATAAATCCATCTACTAACATGATACCTTCATTACTTCATCATATTTGTAATTAATCTTCTTTACTTTCAAAATTGGTAAAAATAGCCCTTTTAGTTACACTTTGATATAATTACACTTTTAACCCCTAAAGTATATAGTTTTAGTATTTGCATTTTAAACCCTCAATATTTAACCTTAGGACCTCAAACTTTCCAATATTTATTCTTATACATTTAACTTTCACAAAAGGACACTATTGGCCCAAAATGTTAAACAGTTTCATAAATGACAGTTATAGTCCTTATACTTGTAAAAATTACATAACAACTTCAAAAATGGACCGAGTGATCTAGGATTTTAAAAAAATGTTTCAAAACATGTTTATAATCATAATAAAAACACTTCTCTAGAATTATAGCTTTTAAAATGGGTTTTTGCTTATTATTTCATGTAAATAACAAACTAGGGTTTAAGACATCTTTAACTTATAACTTCTATTTAAAATGATCAAATGACTTAATTTCATTTAGATTATCATTCTAACATCTTATTAAAATAATAAAACTCTAAGAATTCATTATAACAAGATCAAAGTATAGCTAACAAAGTGATTACCTAGGATGCTCCAAAATGGCTCCTAATGGGGTATATGGACTATATCTTCCTCATAACTCTTCAAGAACTCCTAGAACTTATTCCAAAGCTTGCTACCAATCTTAGGGACTTATTAGAGCTTTAATGGTGGTATAGGAACAGAATGTATAGGTGTTTATGTAAGAAATGAAAGGATTATTCTAAAATGAAGCTAAAGGCTCCTATTTATACTTTTTCTAACCCTTAGCCTCCAAGTTAAGACATGAAACGTGTAAGGACCAGAGATTAGTGACTAAGGAAGCCTAGGAAAGATCTGTTCAAGTCTAGGGGCTGAGTATACAAGCTAGTTCAAACCAATCTTCAACTTATGGCTATAAAGAGGTCACGACATGTTTAGATAGGAATAAGTATGTATCATCTACAAGTAGGTGATGCACCTACTTGTAAAATATCTCCAAAATATCTATATGATCTGATCGTATGTTTAAATTTAGGAGGGAAAGGGTTTGAATGCATTCTTGAAGGGAAAAAGCTAGGCGGATTGAAAATTATGGCTTGTTACTTTATACTTTCTGATTTTGGTGATTAAGGGTTTAGGAATGTTATTAGTGATGAATTAGGGTTTAATTAGGGTATATACATTGTAATTAAGAATGTTGGGTCATTGGTTTGAAGTTTAGTAAAGGTTTGATGTGAAAATGGGAAGAAAACTTAGGCGGGTTAGGGTTTCTAATGATTTATGGTTAAGTCTTAGTAAAAGGGATTATCCTTCAATTAGCTACTAATTTAAACTCAATTTATACATCCTAAATTGTCCTTAATGTTTTCGTGAAGTCCATACATTAGTTTTATTAAGTTATTCTAAGTAAACATGTCTAAAGGGTGAAAATACCCATTTTGAACTAATTTACAAGCCATGCATTGAAATCTTGTACCTTGTGCATTAGGGTACTAGTACACTGTCTTAACATAATCTTATAACCTTAATTAATTGTTATGAGTGTTTGTAGACTTGTCCTAAAAGACTAGGTAATGATTCTATGTAGATTTCTTAATATAAGGGTTTTTATGTCATTAAGCCTAATGACTTTCTATCTTGGGTAATTAGGGTTTATATCTTAATGTATGCTTATTATAACTCTTATATAGTATGTTTATAACTTCAAGGATTTCTACATTCTTAGTTTAAGGGTTTATATAGGTTAATAATATCTTAGGGATAATTAAGTGAGCTTAGGGTCCTATGCTTTGAAAACTTGTACTTTATGCTTTAATAATTTGTAACTTAGTTGAAGATAAATATATTAACTTATTATTATACTTAGTTGAGTTTTATAATTAGTTGTAAAATATTAGACTCTGATTCATTATAGAATGGATTTTATATGCTAATTTTGGTTACTAGGTATTAACTTTTAATTAGTCCTGGATTAGTGAATATTTGTATTTTGTTATCAATTACATTTCCTTTATATGTTAGATTATAACTAGTATAGTGTATTTGATAATAGTACATAGATATTATGTAGTTATATTGCTTGAAACATTGTTCATCAAGGGTTTCTAAGTGGTGATTAATATGACTAAGTTTTATGTGTTGTGTCTCTGAAGTGTTGTTCGTACTCGATTCAATTCGAATTGATCACGGTTTAAAGTGGAATTGTCATTTTTGGTAACTAAAAGGGGGATCTTTTGATTATCTATATCTACTAAAATTAGTAAAGACAAATGACAAATATAAAAAGGTTAACCAAATTTTAGACTTAATAAAAAGTAACTTTAAAAATAAAATAAGACAAGACAATATAAAATTCGACTATACAAAAATGGCGGGAAAGAAATAAATTTTGAAAAACAACTAAGTAAAATAAACCAAGGACTGTAATAAGATCGCAACCTGGATCGCACCCACGATCGCAGCCTGGATCGCAACCACGATCGCAACAACCAATCGCACCCTACGATCGCAACAACGATCGCACTATATGATCGCAACAAGTGGTTGCAGTCAACGATCGTAACTCACGATCGCAATGAGTGATCGTAGTCAACAAAGGGCCTCTCTAACCGGTGAAGGTAGGTGTCCACTAACGGCCATTCCTGGCTCGGCTCCGATAACGCAATTCCGGGAGGAGTCGGTAGTTGGGCACTGGATCCCTTCAGACTTGGAGTCACCAATCGCTACTAACGATCGTAATATGGATCGCAGTATTTGATCTCAATTAGAAACCCTAAGGCTTATGCGATCACAATACTCGATCGGAACCTTAAAACCCTTAAGAATATTACGATGGAATGTAAAAGGTAAATAAGCAAAAACCAAATAAGCACTTTTCTAATAAGCACTTACCAAAAACTTAACCAACTCAATATCAAAGAGGACTAAATAAGCCACGAATGAAAAACTTTCAAAACACCGTATAAGCAAGATTTATAAAATGAACTTTAAAAAGATTAAACTTTTAAAAACACTTAAAATAAAATAAGCTAAACACGAAATAAGCTAAAAGCAAAATAAGGTGCAACCATCAATCGCATGAAAATGATAAGAACAATGGAAAAATAAGAACTTTAATCAAATAAACATCAAGATGAAACAAATTATATACTTCAGCCGAATCAAACTCAATATTAAAACAAGAAAGGAAGAATAAGATTGATTATTAAAAGCTTTAAATTAAGATTAAGATTTGACACAAATTAAAAAGGAAGATTAAGGATCTTACATGATAAACTTGAAGAAAGAAGAACAATGTTTTAAAGACAATATGAAAAACTTGAAAAACAATAAAAATGGAGAACTAAACTTAATTAGCTAACACCTCAAAAATGAGAATGAGGCCTTCTATTTATAGGAGAGGAGAGTAGGAAGGTGGTTGTGCTTCTTTCTTTCTTCCTTTTGTCTTCTCGACTTTTTAAATAACTCGTCTTTCTCGACTTTGTCTCGGGATTAGTCGAATGATAAAATGAGCTCGTCTTCTAATTTTCTTCTTTTAGTAGACTTGGTTCTTCGACTTCGTCAAACATCCGTCTTTAGACTTTTTCTTTGATAAATCTTCAGAATAGGCCTTTGACTTCCGTTCTTCTTGCACTTTTCATCTTTTGACTTCGTCTTTTGTCTTTTTCTTCGATAAAAGCCCGTGAAAGCCCATGAAAGCCCGTGTTTTCTTCCTTTTTCATCTTTTGGTCTTAAAACACAATAAAAACATAAACCAAGCATAATTCCGACTTTTACGACATAAAATACACGTTTTGGTCTTGTTTTTATTATAATTAAGTGGTAAAAGGATAAGTGTTTTCACACTTATTAAATCCCCTACACTTGACCATTGCAATGCCCTCATGCAATGCATAATTTCAAAGCATAGTTTAACATTTTCCATCATAATTAACCCACCTTGGCCTTTATTACATACTAGACACTAAGGAAACTAGAAAGATAGAAAATTACAAAATGCTTGAAGGAAGAACAAGTAAAGAGATCGAAGACTTACATTAGGGCTTTAGTTGTCATGAATGTTTATCACCCTCAAGTTTCATGTTCCCCGTATCAAGCTTAAAAACGAGATCATTGTTATTATAAGTTAGTAAAGCTAACACGCACTCATGTGGCTCAATTATTCACTTAGACTCCCTTTCCTATGTGTATCTCTTATATTTTATTGTTGTCTTGAATGATCACGAAGATGCATTGTTTGACTTATTTCGATAGTTTATTTTGGCCGAAAATAAAGTAGGACGATTTAATCCATAGTTAGCTAAAGGACAAAATCTTTTAAAACTGCTTCTCGAAACCTCATAAAGTTCATATCTTGGCATAACTCGTTTCGCGATTTGAGACCTTTCTCGGACCGATATTTGGCATTGACTTCATACTTGGAATCTTGAGAGACGTTCTTGAAATAATGGTCTTCTCTTCATAATAGTAATTTCTTCACTTGAAGTTTTTGAGAGATTCATCATACTTGGACCACGACTTCTTCATTTTTCTCTAATCTTTATTTGGGATTTTGATATACAACGATCCGCCTCCTTTTAGGACTTGGATCTATTTAACCTCATACCTTGCTAGGGTCTTTTCGGATAGACTTCTCCATGATCTTTAGGGGAGTATTTGCTTTTCGTCGTGTGACTCGATCCTTCATATTGATTTTTGATATATGATTCTTCACATCACTTTGGATCTTTAGCAACAAAATGTAGCCCTCATGCCTTGTTAGGGACTTTTCAGACTCGCCAATCTTCGCATCTTGCTTCAATAAGTTATGCCTTGGCTATGAACTCTAATTAATCTCGAGCAACTTTTAAACGATCTTGTGCTAGAAGCTAAGTAACTTTTCAAATCGTACGATCTTACTTATTGCAATTATATTTATTAACAAGCGATGGGAGAAAAAATTCATAATTAACTCACATAAATTCACGAAAGAATACCGAACTTATAATTGACTCTATCATCTCTTGTTCTCCACAATTTAAAATCTCAAGGAATGAGACTCATGGATGCTTAGCCTATTAAATCAAAGTTTTGGGTTTTCAAGTCATCTATAGGATCTTGCAACTTCTTAGACTTTTTCAAGTTTAGAATTCGCATTTTAAAGTTCCCGTGATAAACGACTTTCTAGGATCAATTATAGAAACTTGCGAAAAGTTCTTGTTCTTAACCCGTAAGAGTTAAGACTTTCGCGTTTTAAAGTTCCCTATATAAAAGCCTAGCAAAACTTGATTTAAACACGTTAAGGATACTAGCTAGAGTAAACTCAAATAGGTAAACTCGGGTTGAGTCAAAAGATTCATGACGGGCCTAATATATCAAAGACATCTAAACTCATTAAAACCATTTTATTTAACTTTATTTTTCTCTTTTGACTTTATTTTTCTTGAAATAAAATATATACATACGATGCGATAACAAAAGGAAAGAACATAAAAGAGAATAAATGAAAAATACTAGTAGGCCAAAATAGGTAAAAAAAATTCAAAAATGTCGAAAAATTAAATTTTCTGGTTAAAATGAGGACATATTCATGGAAAAGCCCACTTAACTTCGATAGAAGTCCCCCTACACTTGATATAAACATTGTCCTCAGTGTTTAAGCATGTGGGAGTAAACTCCCCTACACTTAGGACATTGTGCACTTTGTCTAAATCTTGCTAAGTAAGAGACGACTATAGCGATTTCAATGTCAACATATAAGATATGAAATATTAAATCATAAAAGTTTAGGATAGAACCAGGAAGACGGGATCACGGGTCGTCAAATATCATCAAAAGTGGTATTTGAAAGCTTGAATCCCTGCACATCATAAGAAACAAGGCAACAAACACCTACATAGCTCCCCCTACACTTATTATGAAAACAGGTAAAAAGGATAGATCATCGGGTTGCCTCCCGAGAAGTGCTTGTTTTTGGTAACCGAGTCACGAGCCTGACTCAACCCAGAACTAATTCAAGGGAAATGTGGTGAGGGATGGAATCATCTCGTGAGAGATGTCCTCACCAAAGTACAACTTAACACGTTGGCCATTCACTTTAAAGTTTGGCCCATTTGGTTGCGATAACTCAGTAGTGCCATAAGGGAAGATTTTAGCAACGGTGAATGGACCGGACCAACGAGATTTAAGCTTGCCCAAAAAGATTTTCAACCGAGAGTTAAAGAGTAAAACTTGATCACCTATGTGAAACTCTTGGTTCTTAATCCTAGAATCATGAATGAGCTTGGTTTTCTCCTTGTAAATCAATGAATTCTCATAAGCCTCATTCCTCAGTTCATTAAGTTCTTTGAGTGAGATTTTCCTAAGATCACCGGCTTTGTTGATATCAAAATTAGCCCATTTCAAGCCCAATAAGCCTTATACTCCAACTCAATGGGGAGGTGGCATGCCTTTCCGTACACAAGACGATATGGAGTACAACTAATGTGAGATTTTTACTAGTTGAAAAAGTTCGTTTTCTCGGTATCTCTTCGAATTGATTTCCGGTTCAAAGTGCGACTCAGTTGTTTTTGGTTAAGAAGAAAGGAAGTTAATTATCTAAAACTAATTTAAAAGTAAATGCGAAAAGTATTTAAAAACAAACTAAAGACAAGTACAAATAATAAAAGTAAAACAAGGTGAATATTAAAAACTAAAAGTTAAAACGATATTAAAACGAATATTAAAACAAATAATAAAACGTAATTTAAAGCGAAACAATTAATAAAAATAAATATAAAAGACGAAATTAACTATCGACTCAAAAATAAAGTTTACTAAATGAAAAAGGAGAGAATAAAACTAAAATGGTACTTTAAAGCTAAACGAGGCAAAACCTAAAGCGGGTACTAAATAAAGGATAAAACTTGAACTTTACGAAAAAATATTAATTTTAAAATTGGAAGAAAAATTCAACTAAAAATACGTAACTTTCAAAAATAAAATCGGAACAACTTTCAGATAAAACTAGACAATTATGGAACAATACTATTAAATAAGCAAGCAGGCAGGCTAGCTGCTGGAAGCAGCCAGCCTGGCTGCTTATTTTTGGCGGGAAACGAGGGACAAGCTAGCAAGCTAGCAGGTGGACATTTCTTTGATTCGGAAGGTATAAAAGTTCCGATTCGGAAGTTTTTAACCATTGGTTCGGAAGTTTTTTTGGCTTGGTTCGGAAGTCTTTCAAAAGTTCCGGTTCGGAACTCACTGTTCACTTGGTTCGGAAGTTTTTAAGAAAGTTCCGGTTCGGAACTTTTTTGCCAAAAATTGGTTCGGAACTTTTCAGAAGTTCCGATTCGGAACTTTTTGCCACAAATTGGTTCGGAAGTTTTAGAAAATTTACCAAATCTTCCGATTCGGAACTTTGAAAAGAAATTTGGTTCGGAACTTTTTTTTTTGACAAGAAATTTGGTTCGGAACTTTGAAAAGAAATTTGGTTCGGAACTTTAAGAAAATCGGTTCGGAACATTAACTGGACAATATTAACAGTAGCAGGAACGAAGAACAGGGAAAAGTACTAGAACACGAATTTAAGCAAAATCAATCAAGATCAACCAAAAGATTAACCCAAAATAACCACTAAACATCAATTAAAAATAATCAATCAAAACAACTCATCAAAACTAACAAACATAACCAAATTAATCAAAACCCACTTGATCAAAATCATAAAAACTCAAGAACATGAACAATCAAAACAAAGAACAAATCAAACAAGAAAGGTAGAAGGAGATTGGCAATAAAATAAAGATTAACAATAATTAAAGGTAAACTTACTTGGAATTAAAAGAAGATTAAAGGTGCGTTACAAGAGAATTAAAGATCATAAATTTAAAGAACAAGAGAAATGAAAATTGGGGAAGAGAGGCTTGTCAAGCCTCCAACAACCTAAACAAATGGCTAGTCATGTCTATTTATAGGGGAGGAAGGGATTAGTGGAAGGAAGCTTCCTCCCCTCTTTCCTCTTTTCCTTAATTGCGTCATTAGGTCCCTCCTTTCTTTAATCTTCTTAAATCTTGGACTATAATGACTTTGGCTCGGGATTTCTTTGAACTCGTCTTGTAATTCTTCAATAAATTATACTTGAGTTCTTCGGCTTTTGGTAAACTTCCGTCTTTTGACTTTTTCTTCGATAAATCTTCAGAATTGGTCTTGGACTTCCGTTCTTTTTCCACTTTTGATCTTTCGACTTCGTCTTTTGTCTTTTCCTTCAATAAAAGCCCGTGAAAGCGGTGTTTTCTCCACTTTTCACCTTCTCGACCCTGAAACACAATAAAAACACAAACCACGCATAATTCTGCCATTTACGACATAAAATATACGTTTAGGTCCCGTTTTAATGTAATTAAGTGGTAGAAAAGATGGGTGTTTTCACACCTATCAAATCCCCTACACTTAACCATTGCAATGCCCTCATGCAATGCTTAGTGATAAAGCAAGGTTTACACTTCCCATCATAATCAACCTACTTTGGCCTTTATTAAACAACTAAGGAAAATCAAAAAGATAGAAAATAACAAGATGCAATCAAGGAAGAACATGTAAAGAAATCTAAGACTTACATTAGGGCTTGTGTGTCATGAATGTTTATCACCCTCAAGTTTCACGTTCCCCATGCCAAGCTTAAAAACAAGATCATTGTTAGTACAAGTTAGCATAACAAACATTTACTCATGCGGTTCAATTAATCACTTAAACTCCCTTATTCCTATGGGTATCTCTTATATTTTATTGATGTCTTGAATGATCACGAGGATGCATTGTTGACTTATTCCGATAATTTATTAAGGCTGAAAGCAAAGTAGTACGATTTGATCAATAGTTAGCTAAAGGACAAAATCTCTTAAAACTGCTTCTCGGGATATCAAAAAGTTCATATCTTGGCATAACTCGGTTCACGATTTGAGACCTTTCTCGGGCCGATATTTGGCATGTACTTCATACTTCATATCTTCGAGAGACGTTCTTGAGATAATGGTCTTCTCATCATAATAGAGTTTCTTCACTTGGAGACTTTTGAGGGGTACTCCAACTTTGTTGACCACGACTTCATGATTATTTCTTCAATCTCTATTTGGGATTTCGAGATACAACGATCCGCCTCCTTTTCGGAATTGGATCTATTTATCCTCATACCTTGTTAGGGTCTTTTCGGATAGACTTCTCCATGATCTTTATGGGAGTTGATTGCTTTTCGTCGTGAGTCTTGATCCTTCATATTCACTTTGGGAATAATGCTTTTCACATCACCTTGGATTTTCAGCAATAAAATGGAATCCTCATGCCTTGTTAGGGCCTTTTCGGACTCGCCAATCTTCGCGCCCCACTTCATAAGTTATGCCTTGGCTATGAACTCTCGTCATTACCGAGCAACTTTTAAACGATCTTGGGCTAGAAGCTAAGTAACTTTTCAAATCGTACGACCTTACTTATTGCAGATAATTTATTAGCAAGTGATGGGAGAAAAAGATCATAATTAACTCACATAAGTTAATGAGAGAATACCAAACTTGTAACCAACTCTATCATTTCTCGTTCTCCACAATTTAAAATCTCAAGGAATGAGACTCGTAGATGCTTAGCCTAATAAACCAATTAAGGTCTACATGGTTAAGGATACTAGCTAGAGTGAACTTGGATAAGTAAACTCGGGTTGAGTCAAAAAATTCACAACGGGCCTAATATATCTAAGATAACTAAACTTGTTAAAACCATTTTATTAAAATAGGAGAAAAATAGCAAAAATAAAGGGGACTACAACTAGGCCAAAATAGATTAAAATTTTTGAAAAATGTCGAAAAATTGATTTTCCGGTTAAAATGAGGGCAAATACAAGGAAAAGACCACTTAACTTCGATAGAAGTCCCCCCTACACTTAATATAAACATTGTCCTCAATGTTTAAGCATGTGGGAGTAAATTCCCCTACACTTAGGACATTGTGCACTTTGTTTAAATCGCGTTAAGGAAAAGACAACTAAAGAGATTCCTATTTTAATATTGAGAAATATAAAATAGTGAATCGAAAAGAGTTTAGGATAGAACCGGGAAGAAGGGAACACGGAATCACGGTTCGTCAAAAGTCATCAAGAGTGTGTCTTTGAAGCTCTAATCCCTGCATATGATAAGAAAGAGAACAAGAAACACCAACGGGGCTCCCCTCCTACACTTATGGTGAAATAAGATAGATAATTGGGTTGCCTCCCAAAAAGCGCTTGTTTATATTAACCGAGTCACGAGCCTGACTCGTCCCCGAATTAAATGGTCCATGGGGAAACCTCGAATGTGATACCGGGATCAAAGACCTTGTCCTCGTTCCCGGTTGACATCAACAAAGGAGAGGCGGGGGGATAAGTCTTGAAAGGGAGAAAGGTCCTTTCAACATACGTATAGTATGTGAAGTCAAGATCCACGGGAGGTGGGTTGGGTATAGTGAGCACATTGTCCTCCCCCAAAGACAATGGAAGTTGAGTAAACGGCAAAGCCGTATTGTTATCAATCATAGCATAATCAATGTCACCTCCCGGATCAAAGCACTCATCCTCATTTCCCGGTATAAAACGAGTAGAGTAAAAGTGATACATCACCCGCTTGGGTGTACACGTGGGAGGATGAGGTGGCAATATAATATGAGAAGTATGAGAACAATTACCTTCCACCTGCGTCCCTTTTTCAGTAGATTCACATCTTTCCACCTCTGGGATAGAAGGTGTAGTGTCATCGTGTAATAAATCCTCTAGAAAAAGTATATCTCCTTCCACATCAGCATACCCGGATATGTATTCCATGGGTGTATCAATATCAAGAAACTCATCGATCTCTGGAATGTGAAAACCATCATCTCTAAGGAGTGAAGTATTTTGCTTTAGAAATTCCTCCTCGTCGAAAATAACCTCAATATCGTCATCACTTTCCTCATTATTTATAGGGCCAATAATATGCTCAGGGATATGGGTACTCGTCTGATCTTGCTGCTGTAAAAATGACTCCATACAAGTTCGCAGCGTGTGTAAAAGCTCTTTTGATTGCGCTTGACAAGCTGTAGCAAGATCGACAATTGGTTCTTGGTAACTCATCCCGTGACGAGGCTGATGATCGAGTGAGTGCGGTGGGGGCTCATAGTGTTGAAAACCTGAATTAAAGCAAGGTTGTGGCTCATAGTTGTTCATCGGTTGGGAATAATTAGAAACCGGGTTTGGTTCATAATAATCTATAGGTGAAGAAAACTGAGGATCCGGATTTTGCTCATAATAATTCATTGGTTGACAATAATAGGTATCGTGAGGACCCCCACAGTTGTTGCAAACCGGGTGTGGAGAAAAATCAGGTGCGTCTTGTGGATAGCTATTGTCATTGTCATAATTGTACCCCGGTTCTTGCCCGTGACCATACGGGTATTGAACCGGGCACGAAACATGCCAATGAGAATCGCTTCCACAATAGATGCACGGAGGAACAGGAGGTAGGTTCAAAAAGTACGAATTAGTCGAGTTGCACAAAGGACAAAATCCGGATTGTGTGTAGTCGATATCGTTTCCACACCGCTCACATGTACACCATTGACAAGAGTTGTTCCCAGATAATTGTTTCCCACACCGGACGCAATGGACATAAAAATCCATGAAGAAAGATAGATAAGCAAGAAGAATGTTTTTGGTGCAAAACTTTGAAAAAGAAATGCTTTTTATGATTTTTCAAATGTTTTTGGATTTTTGAAAATTTTTGACAAGAAAAATAACGTTCACAAGTGAACGGATCCCAAAATCCAACGCGTCACTCACAAAAAACCTTCAATCTTCACGAAAAGAGCCGGCAGCGGCGCCATTTTAATGTGAGATTTTTACTAGTTGAAAAAGTTCGTTTTCTCGGTATCTCTTCGAATTGATTTCCGGTTCAAAGTGCGACTCAGTTGTTTTTGGTTAAGAAGAAAGGAAGTTAATTATCTAAAACTAATTTAAAAGTAAATGCGAAAAGTATTTAAAAACAAACTAAAGACAAGTACAAATAATAAAAGTAAAACAAGGTGAATATTAAAAACTAAAAGTTAAAACGATATTAAAACGAATATTAAAACAAATAATAAAACGTAATTTAAAGCGAAACAATTAATAAAAATAAATACAAAAGACGAAATTAACTATCGACTCAAAAATAAAGTTTACTAAATGAAAAAGGAGAGAATAAAACTAAAATGGTACTTTAACTATCGACTCAGTTGTTTTCTCCACTTTTCACCTTCTCGACCCTGGAACACAATAAAAACACAAACCACGCATAATTCTGCCATTTACGACATAAAATATACGTTTAGGTCCCGTTTTAATGTAATTAAGTGGTAGAAAAGATGGGTGTTTTCACACCTATCAACAACCAATAGGTGTCTTATATGCGGTACGGAAAGCGCACAAAGCATCATCTAACTTATCGGCCCATGAGGTACGATGCTCTCCCACAGTACGCTCTTAGATTCGCTTAAGTCCACGGTTAGAGATCTCGGCTTGACCATTAGTTTGTGGATGATACGCGGTGGAAAGACGGTGATTGACACCATACTTAGCCATGACTCGAGGAAATTGATCATTGTAAAAATGAGTCCCGCGATCACTAATGATAGCACGAGGAATACCGAATCGAGCAAATAATTGTTTCAAAAAGTTCACAACCACCCTTGCATCGTTAGTAGGTAAAGCCTTTGCTTCAACCCATTTAGATACGTAGTCAACGGCTACGAGGATGTACTTGTTCCCTTTAGATGATGTAAATGGCCCCATAAAGTCGATGCCCCATACGTGAAAGATTTCACATTCTTGGATGAAATTTTGAGGCATCTCATCTTTATGTGTGATCTTGCCTTGTCTTTGGCAAGCATCACAATGCTTAACCATTTCATGAGCGTCATGATAAATTGTGGGCCAACAGAATCCGGAGTCGAAAACTTTCTTCGCGGTATAGTTAGGACCAAAGTGACCACCGGTGGGTCCTTTGTGGCAAGCTTCTAGGATTAGTAAAGCTGTCGGCCCATCAACACACCGACGAATAACAAGATCCGCACATTACTTGAAAAGGTAAGGGTCTTCCCAATAATAGTTTTTAATATCCTTAAAGAATTTTTTCTTTTGTTGGGACGTTAACCCTTCCAGAAGAACACCACCCGCTAAATAGTTTGCAATGTCCGCAAACCATGAGGTATCGTCAAGATTGGAGTTAATAGATATTAAGGCCTCATGGGGAAAGTACTCATTAATTTATTGGTTAGGAAGTTCCCCTTGATAAGGATCCTCGAGTCTACTAAGATGATCCGCGGCGAGGTTTTCCGCTCCCTTTTTATCACGAATTTCGATTTTAAATTCTTGTAGGAGCAAAAACCAACGAAGGAGTCTCAGTTTAGCATCTTGCTTGGTCAACAAGTATTTCAGGGCGGAATGCTCGGTGTAAATGATGGTGGTGGAAAGCACAAAATAGGGGCGGAATTTCTCAAAAGCATACACTACGGCTAAAAGCTATTTTTCGGTAGTGGTATAATGCAATTGAGCCCCCGTCATTGTCTTGCTAGCATAATGAATTGGTTGGAAATGTTTGTTAACTCGTTGACCTAAAACTGCTCCTACCACAAAATCACTAGCATCGTACATGAGCTCGAAAGGTAACTCCCAATTTGGAGAGACTAAGACCGGTGCCTTAGTTAATTTACCTTTAAGAAGTTCGAAAGAGTCGAGACATTCTTGAGAAAAGATGAAAGGAGCATCCTTTTCTAAGAGATGAGTCATTGGACGAGCTATCTTAGAGAAATCTTGGATGAAACGTCGATAAAATCCCGCATGACCTAAAAAACTTCTAACTCCTTTGACGGTGGTAGGTGGAGGTAACTTAGCAATGACGTCAACTTTAGCACGATCGACTTTGATACCGGCTTTGGAATTTTGTGACCTAGAACAATGCCTTCTTTTACCATGAAATGGCATTTTTCCCAATTAAGAATGAGACGAGTGTCTTCACACCGTTTAAGCATACGTACTAAATTGGCAAGAAGAGAAAGAATCACCATAGACCGAGAAATCGTCCATAAAAACTTCCATAGTTTCTTCAACCATGTCATGGAATATAGCCATCATACACCTCTGGAAAGTCCCAGGAGCATTGCATAAGCCGAAAGGCATTCTTTTGTAAGAAAAAGTTCCATAAGGACAAGTGAATGTGGTTTTCTCTTGGTCTTTTGGATCGATAGGAATTTGAAAATACCCGGATAAATAGTCTAAGAAAATAATAGTCATTACCCGCTAAACGCTCGAGCATTTGATCCATGAAAGGAAGAGGAAAATGATCCTTACGAGTGGCATCATTGAGCTTGCGATAGTCGATGCAAACTCGCGAACCCGTGACAAGTCGAGTAGGAATCAACTCGTTGTTTTCATTGGGAACAACGGTTATTCCGCCTTTCTTAGGCACACAATGGACGGGACTAACCCATGGCAAATCCAAAATAGGGTAAATCATTTCGGCATCTAGAAGTTTTATAACTTCTTTCTTGATGACGTCATGAATTTTTGGATTAACCCTTCTTTGGCTTTGGATTGCGGGTTTAAAGTCATCTTCCATGAGAATTTTATGAGTGCAAAAGTTAGGATCAATTTCGCAGATGTCGGAAATTTTCTAAGCAATTGCTTTCTTATGATTTTTGAGCACATCGATAAGTTGAGATTTTTCATCCTCTTTTAATTCCTTTGCAATGATGACGGGTAACTTCTTATTGTCTTCTAGGAAAACGTATTCAAGATGAGACGGTAATTCCTTAAGCTCTAAATCCGGAGGATTATCAATGGAAGGCTTAATCAAATTCGGATCATCGTTTGTAACTTCCTTAGGACTAGGTGGAGAAATATGGTCCTTATTGAGAAGTTTCTCAATGGTACGAATGTCTTCTTCCCAATCAGAGGAAGAATCGTCATATTTTAAGTCCACATCCCCTAAACTTGCTTCAAATTCTTTCAAAAGAAAGTCACTTTCTCCAAATGGAGTCAATGAGTGAGCAATAGAGGCAACGGTCTCAGCAATGGGTATAGAAGAAAAACCACTTTTAAAAGCGTCTTTGAAATGTTCTTCATAAGCCTCATCAAGTACGTCAATGAAATTAATGCTCTCGTGTTCATAAGGTTGCTTAGAAAGTTTACCCATGTTGAATACGATTTTGTCATCACCAACTCTCATGATTAATTCGCCTGCGGCTACATCAATAAGAGTGAAACCGGTCCTCAAGAATGGATGTCCAATGATTAATGGAACACGGGGATCCATCTCGTAGTCAACGACAACAAAATCCGCCCGAAAGGTGAATTTGTCGACACCGACGAAGACATCTTCGGCTATCCCCACCGGATAAGCAACCGTACGGTTAGCTAACTTCAATGTCATTCATGTGGGGACTAGCTCAGGTAGAGATAATTGTTTCCAAACACTTAATGGCATTAAGTTGATACTAGCACCTAGATCGGCTAGGGCCATACAATTCTCTACCCCAGGAAAATTGCAAGGAATGAGAAAGCGACCCGAATCACCAAGTTTGGTTGGTAATTTACTTAAGAGAACCGCGGAGCAATTTTCATTAAGTTGGGTCTGAGCAATATCAAGAAGTTTTTCCTTATCACTTAGAAGATCTTTGAACATTTTAGCATATTTAGGCATGTGAGCGAGCGCCTCGGCAAAGGAGATGTTGAAATTCAATTATTTAAACATTTTAAGAAAGTTTGAAACTTGAATATCATCCTTGTTTTTCAACTTCTCTTTCCTCAACCTTGAAGGATAAGGTATGTCGGGTTGAGATGAAGGCTTTGGAATGGACTGGTCACTCACATCCTTTGGTGGTGGAGGGGTGAGGTTGGAAGGTGAAGGAATTGGTGAAGGTTGCTCGTTATCCTTTGTCACAATCACCGGAGTAGGTTTAGGAATATCGGGTTCCTTATAGCCTTTTCCACTTCGGGTGGTGATTGCTTTCATCTTCCCTCTTGGATTAGCAATGGTGTTACTCGGAAGAGAACCCGAAGCAGAGGGTTGATTACTTTGGAAGAAACTAGCCATCATATCCCTTAAGTCATTCGTTTGATTGCTTAAAGAGTTTCGCATGTCATTCCTAAGCTCGGCTCGAAGATCATTCCCTTGTTTAGCCATGTCACCTTTCAAGTTAATAATTTGGCTCTAAAGATTCTTCACCAGCGCGTCATTAGTCCTCATGTAAGATTCGACCGTGTTGGAAATACGTTTTACGTATTTATGAAGGATCGGTCGCTCCAACGATAATTATGTAATGGGCTCGTGGTCCACTTTATAATGTATAGTCCATATAGCCCACATGTAGGGTGGGCTATATATATACCCCTCCTAGCATGTTAGGAGGGGGTTGGTCATTCATTCATTAACACTTTTCATTTAATCTAATCCCTTTCTCTCTCTACTTTTCTTCCCTCTCCTTTCTCTCTCTACACCTAATCTCCTTCTTCCCCATCTCTTCCACCAAATCCATAGATCTAATCCATCATTTACCAAATCCTTAGAATGAGTAGGCCTTCAATTGGTATCAAGAGCCATGGTTGAATCTTAGGATTTGTTTTTTTTTTATCTTTTGATTTGGTGGTAAATATCCTTTCTTTTCTTATTTTTTATCAATCTTTTCATCATTCAATCAACTTTTTATCAATTTTTATAAATTTTATCTATTTTTATTTTTTTATCAGTTTTACTTTTTTTCGTGTGTTTTTACAATCACTTTTTATCAGTTTTATCAGTTTTTCGTGTGTTTTTACAATCACTTTTTTTATCAGTTTTACAGTTTTTATTATCAGTTTTATCACTTTTTAAATCATCTAGTTTTATTAAATTTTTTTTTTCAATAATCAGTTTTTTTTATATAATCACATTTTTTTAATCCTTTTTTAATCAGTCATTTTTTAATATTTTTTTTAGATCAGTTTATCAGTCCAAATCCGTCCATCTTTTCATTTTTTTTCATATCTGTCCAAAGTCAGTCCTATAGTCCATATCATCAATCTGTCCAACATCAGTCTCGTTTCATTGTCAAACGTCTCGTTTCTGTTCATTCAAGCTGTTGTAAAACATTCCGTATGGACGAATTTTGAAAATCTTTCCGAATAGACATATTTTCCGAATAGACATATTTTCCGAATAGACATATTTTCCGAATAGAAATATTTTCCGAATAGACATATTTTCCGAATAGACATACTTTCCGAATAGGACTCGACTTTCCGAGTAGGACTCAACTTTCCGAGTAGAAAACTTTCCGAGTAGAAAACTTTCCGAGTAGAAAACTTTCCGAGTAGAAAACATTCCGAATTGAAAAACATTCCGAATAGATTTTTTTTAAAAATAGACACTTCTATTCGGAATAAACACGACTCGCCTGAAGACTCAAACCACTCTCGGACACCAATCTCACACCTCGACAATATTTACATCTCACTCGAACCACTCACAGACACAAGACTAGACACCCCTCACTCTCTCCCTCGAACCAACTCAAATACACACCATCGACTGGACTCACAACCCGACTCGACCTCTCGTCTCACACAAACACCAACACCTCTCGAACTCAAACTCACTGTTACCATCTCTACTACTCTCACCCACACAAACTCTTGACCACACCAAAGGCCAAGACTTGGACACCTTCACTCAGACCCACTCGACACACCATCACCTCGACACCCTCACAAAGCCTCACCATCTCTCGACTAACAACAAACTGACACCAAAAAACTCCCCTCGTAACAAATCCACACAACACCCTAACTCCCTCACACCCAAACCCTCATACATCTCGTCTCTCCCTCAACTCTTAACACTAAAAACAAACCCCTCACCCTCTCGTTACGACTATCTCCCTCGCAACCCTAACACACATAATCTAACAACCCTCACCCACACAACAAATACTAAAACTGACACAAACACTACTCTCGACTTAAAACCAATTCATATTTCTAAAAGATCTCAGTTTCAATAAAGAGAAAAACTTTCATAGATCCGACACACTCAAACTGACACTCACAAGAAAGACACAACAGATGAAGAGAGGGACTCAATTAAATCACATGCAATCAAATTAAGTACCTACCCGAGATCTCATTAAAGATCTTGAAGCCTTTTCTTGTTATAACGAAATCAAAAAAATCGGGTCATGATCTATTTTGATCAGTATGAAGCAGTTATGAGAGGATTTGTGATGTTTGGTGACTGTTAATCTGAAGAGAGAAGAGATTTTTGGGAGAGAAAATTGAAGATTGTGTTTGTGAGTCACGGTTGAGAGAGAAAGACAAACGTGTGTATCCTATCTTGCGGAGAAAACAAAGAAGTTAGTGGGGCGGATATATCAAAGCACTCAAGTGGGGCGGTGGAAGATTTTTTATTGGGCCACGTGGGCGGTTTAAACTAGAAAGGTAGTTAGTGTTGTGGTTCGACGGAGAAAACAAAGGAAGCTTATTTTGGGACACGTTTTTTTGTCAAACGTATTTATATAACGTTTTTTTTTAATATCAGATTTTTTTTTAATTTTCTATTTTTAGTTAACTAATTTTTGAAAAATTTGTGTCACAAGTTTGTTTTACTTTTACTTTTACTTTTATTTTCCTATCTTTAAAAGTTATTTTTTATTTCTCTTATTTTATTTTCCATTTTAAAATATCACATTTTATTTTTTATTTTTTATTTTTAGTTAAATTAAAATTTTGTATTTTTGTCACTTTTATATTTTTTGTTTCGTATATTTTGTTTATTAATTTTTGGCAAATCGTGTCGAGGCGGGTATTTTTAAAAGTTACTGTGGAAAAACATTTGCCGGATTAAAAGTTATTGTGGCCGGATTTCAAGAAAAACGTGACGAGTCAAAGTGACGAGCTTCATTTATACCATCCATCGAGGAATTTTAAGTTTACGGGTCTTTCGTTTTAATCGATCTTTAATGGATTCGTTCGATTCGACATGTCAAAAGGGAGAGTTGTATTTAAGGCAAAACGAAGTTAAGAAAAGTGGCATCACCTCCTTTCAACTACTCCAGTCTCATCTTGTCACTCTTTCGGGGATTCAAGGAGGGAGTGAATTTGTGACAATCTTTGGACAAGATCGTCATATATTCATCGACTCAATTTTCACCGCTTTGACCCAACTCGCCGAGCAACTCAACCATGGAAACTTTAATCACTCTGCATCGGTACTTGCATATAAGGCTCTTGTGACACACCTCACGCCTTTCCTCCAATTTAATATCATCAAGCCTGAAAGTTCAATGATTTGCCAATCGTTTCTTCGAGATACACATACCGAGCTTCGAGTTTTTTGTGATACGATTTTGAAACTCATGTCATCGGTCTCGTCTTCGATATATCAAAGATCACAACTTTAGCAAGTGTATGTTAATGGAGTGCAAGAATCAATGACGCAGATGCAAGAGGATAATGGTCATACGGTTGACAACTTGGAGCCTAACGATGGCACGAGCACAGAATCAGGAGGACAACATGATGCCAGTGGCACGTCAGGGAATGTTCACGAGATTTCTCTTGATGACACCTTACCCATTTATGACGAAGAGCCTGCAAACATGGTACAATGTGATGTTGGTTATGATGTATATGCTGATGACATGCCGCATATTGAGCATTCTGAACCTAATTATGACAAACACGGGATGGAAAAGAGTGATAGAAATACCACTTCTGATTCCTCCGATGTAAGTCATAATGGGGGAGAGATTGTTCAGAATGCTATAGTACATCATGAAAATTGTATTATAACTGCTTCATTGATTGCTTCTGATTTCAAGATTAGAGAACTCGAAACAATTGTAGCTCAACAATCAAAAGATCTTGAGGATGCCAAACTTGAATTTTCTAAGAAAACGGTCAAATTTGAAACATACTTTGAAAAACTTGAAAAATCAAACGTTGTTCTTGAAAGAAAATTGGATCAAACTGTTTTAGATTCTAAAGCTGAAAAGGATAATCTTTTGAAACAAATTCAACTGCTTGAATCTAAGTTGGCATCTCAAGATAACGTGCTCAAAGAAAATGAAACATTAAAGGCTCAAGTACAGGAAAAGGTTTTTGCTATAGCTGCGTTGAAAAACGAGTTAAGGAAAAGTAAAGGACCTGGTGTGGACACTAAGCTTGAAAAACCATCAATCTTGGGGAAACCGCCTACAAATCAGTTCGTCAGATAACCGACTGTCAGACAACCTACTGCATTTGGATCCGAGCGATCACAATCCTCGAGACCGCGGTTTGCCTCCCAAGTTGATTTGGGTCATATTTCTAGAACTGTCACTCCAGC
The DNA here is from genome assembly GCA_025667525.1 of Glebionis coronaria. Lineage (NCBI taxonomy): Eukaryota > Viridiplantae > Streptophyta > Magnoliopsida > Asterales > Asteraceae > Glebionis > Glebionis coronaria. The sequence goes on along the minus strand of CM046879.1, from coordinate 173,523,224 downwards.
AACTAGGCCCAATGTGATCACTCCAGCTTTAGCAAGACCAAATCATATGATTGCCTCTAGTTTCCCTAAAAATATCAAGACCACGTCTAGAACTAGTTCAAATGACGTTTGCCACAAATCTGGTCAAAGGGAAGCTATTGAAAAGACACATGTAAGAGATAGCAATGTCCAACCTAGTCAGATGCCTTCTAGATTAACCAACACTGCTAACCGTAGCATGCCATCTTCTAGGAGCATCGATCAATCAACTAGGAATTATTCAGACATTAAATATGCTACTTGTAAAACATGTAGAAAATGTGTCTTTACGGCAAATCATGATGCTTGTGTCAAAAAATTACTTGATGAGGTGAACTCCCGTGCTCGAATTAAGTCCCAGTGGATAGCTAAAATCAAACCCTTTGGTAAAGTTTGGCGCCCCACTGGTAGAAATTTCACTCTTGTAGGAAACGAGTGCCCTTTAACTAGGATAGTCTCCGATTCTACTAAGTCTACTAGGGAGGAACTTGCAAAGGATGATACATCACTTAAGCCTGAACTTAAGATTTTCTATAAAAGGAAACGTTTGCCAACTAAGACAAGTGAATCATCCCCTCAGGCCACCTCTGACACAAGTAAAGCAAACTGTGAACCCCCACGTGCTTCTATAATTGATATCGCTAACCCACGTCAAAGCATGCAAATTCCTAATGAGATTGCAGGTACCAAAGTTGATGTTCCAAAAGAACGAAGCGGTCCAATCGTTGTGTACCGTTCAACTAAGGACACTCTTAGAGTTTGGTTGCTGAAGAAGCAGATATCAGAGAAACAAATGTCTCAGGGGATTCATGGTTAAGCTGCAAACAAGGACTTATAGTCACATTACAGACTATGACTCGATCTTCAAAGAAAGGAAAGTTTATCGCCGATGGTAAACTTATCCTAACAACGAGAAATTAATTTTTCTCGGGCATGAGCTTATATCAAAAACATTCCAAGTTTTTAAGCTCATGCATTATGGCTCATCGTTAAATGTCAGACGATGACCCGTTCTTCAAAGGCAGGAAAGTTTATCGCCAATGGTAAACTTATCCTCATTAACGAGAAATTAAATTTTCTCGGACACGAGCTTACGTTAAAACCATTCAAAGGTTTTACGCTCGTGTACATGACTTACAGTTAAATGTCAGACTGTAACTCGAACTTCAAATAAAGGAAAGTTTATCATTAATGATGAACTTATCCTCATAACGAGAAATTCAATTTTCTCGGTCATGAGCTTGTCTTAAAACATTCGAAGTTTTAAGCTCAGAAAGGAAAGTGTATCTTTTAAATAAGAGAACTTTTCCTCATAACGAGAAATTAACCTTTCTCGGTCATGAGCTTTCCGTTAAAACAGTCAAAGTTTTCAAGCTCATGAAAAACGACTTCTAAGTAAATGTCAGCTTAGGACTCGTTCTTCAGATAAAAGGAAAGTTTATCGCCGATGATAAACTTATCCTTAACAACGGGAAGTTTACAACTTCTCGGACTTGAGCTCGTTTTATAAGATATTCAACATCTTAAGCTCAAGTCATTGATTTTCAAAACTTTGAACACAATTTTTCGAGAATTTCTCAAAAGGTTTTTCTAAATCTTTCAAAATTGTGTGTTCAAAAATGTTTTGATAAAAAGAGCATGTCTTCTGGAATCGATAATATTTACGAACCTAGAAATGTCATTCAATAATGACACGGGGTTGTAAATAAAGTTCGAGCAGAAGTTCAAATTTTTTAAAACATGCTCAAAATGGTTTGCTATTATTTCAGATAGCAACCCGCTTTTCATAATCAAGTCAAGCATTTCACCGGAAAGCTTTGACTCAACAACGAGAATTAATTTTTCTCGGGGACGTGACGAGGTTACCAACATTCGTGAACAAGAACCATGTGCTTCTTTCATATGTTGTTCTCCATTATTCAGGTCCAACCTCGTACATTGCTAATCTTGTGAATTCATTATTATATCTGATCTTTGCACGTAATAAATACCTTACACTTGTGTTTAAAAGGTATTTAATTTACGTTTCAAGTACACCCTCATTAATTTGAGGGGGAGCTTGTTAAATTCATGAAGATAATTGGATTTGCATTTTTCTTCCCAAATTTTCTTAAAACGCTATTAAATCAATTGATATTAAAAACATCGATTGGGTTAATATTTTTAATATGGGGGAGAAAATGTGATTTAATATGGGAAATGATTAATCACAAATGGTTTGACTTAACGTGCTAGCTCATCCCGACATGTGCGAAATGTTTTCGAATATCGTAGCATATGTTAAGGGGGAGCAAAATGGATTTGCACTTCAAAATGGATTTCATGGTGACATACACTTACCCAAAACATCTCTATTCACGACGGTGAAGGTTGTGGTGACATAAGGATGGTAGGATAGGTTAAAGTCCAATGATTTCTCTAGAACCAGAGGAATCTTCCCAAGGACATTCCATAGCTAGAAATAGTAGTCCTTAGGAAAGATGGAGAAAGATTGTGAACGTAGCTGAATGCCGACCAAGTACTTAAGTTAGCACTGGAACAATCACAACAAGGTGCTAGTTATGACGTATTGGTAAGCATTGAAGGGGTTGAAGAATGAAAAAGAATTGTAAAGATAAAGGGTGTAAAGAAAGAAGCCCTCCTTACAACTTTAGGCAGAAACCGGGTCAATACATATGCTATTGAGGTCATTTTGGCTAATGATTCTCGGTATTGAAGAAAGACATCATGGACCCAGTGATGCAATGCACAACCCTTCCCAGCTAACTCAAATATCTCTCAAAAGGTATTTGTTTTAATCACACGGAGATCAACACATTATCTATTGATTTATTCACTCCGAATAAATTGGTATTGAAAAGGTGGCACTCCTCTCCAGCCTCCGATCACTAAAAATCCAAAATGCACGATCGAGTCTAGAGCCATTTGAGATCATCAAATATCTCATTAGGACACACTTTCATATTTACTTGCTTCTTCACACACTGTGAAAAGTAAGAAAGTTCTTAAGAGTCCTACGCAAAATCTTCATGATCTTGCCTGAACATCCGAGTAATACGAAAGTATTTACAATGAAGATGGAAATCCTTCTTGAGCGAATATCAAAAAGCTCATGGTAGGTGACTTGTGCGATTCTTTATGAATCAAACTTGTGATAACTGGAAAGCAACAGTGGTTTAATTCTTAAATGAATTTAAACACGTTCCAGGCCTCTACGCATTATCATATGATCTTGCCAGAACACTCAGAGTGACTCTTTATTGATCACGGTGACGAGTGGAAATCCTTCTAGTGTTAACATCAAACAGCACTTGGTAGGTAACTTGCAAGATTCTTTATGAATCAAGCTAGTGACAACTGGAAAGCAACGATGGTGCGGTTCTTAATTGAATTTCACTTGTTCCAGGAACATGAATTGACGGCTTCAAATCATGCGGATAATACTATCCAAATGATTCACTCTTTACGTTCGCAGTCAGCTTTGGACGGTCGAGTAAAGAGAACGGGTTTACCCGCGAAATCTTGTCAAGGAGGTTCTTTATTGAAACTACCTGCCACAAGTACGATATTTAATATCGTCCAACGGTCTTCACCGACCGGAGGTAAAATGCTACCGAATTAGAATGAAATGTTCAAGGCCATTTCATCCGTGTATATGGTTTGTTGCTAACTGTCTTATGCAGCGTAACAAGAAGGTGGCATTGCGGTGTACAATCCAGAAGAAGTCGTCACCACATGCTTATACTACATACACATAGTACTTCAACAAATTCAAGAAAGTCTGAAGGTCAAGTCTTCCGCTGTATCAAACTCTGAAGCTTTCAAGAATTTAAAGGTATAAGTATGTGGAACATGAAGTCACGAAGAGGCAAATTTCACAAGTGATGAATGCACAAGGTCAAGGCAAGGAAACATGCTCAAGACTAAAGTCAAAGATCACAACAAGCATATTCACAAGAACAAGATCGAAGACTCAAGCATAGTATGCTAGGTTTAAGATTTTGTAAAATGGTGTGACCTCCCTTAGGGGGAGATTGTTGGAAATGTGTTTTCCCAAAGAAAGTCTCGGTCACATCATTATTAGCATAGATCACGAGCCATAGAATATTTAGAACTTTGTAACTTGGAGCGACCTCCCTTAGGGGGAGATTGTTGGAAATACGTTTTACGTATTTATGAAGGATCGGTCGCTCCAACGATAATTATGTAATGGGCTCGTGGTCCACTTTATAATGTATAGTCCATATAGCCCACATGTAGGGTGGGCTATATATATACCCCTCCTAGCATGTTAGGAGGGGGTTGGTCATTCATTCATTAACACTTTTCATTTAATCTAATCCCTTTCTCTCTCTACTTTTCTTCCCTCTCCTTTCTCTCTCTACACCTAATCTCCTTCTTCCCCATCTCTTCCACCAAATCCATAGATCTAATCCATCATTTACCAAATCCTTAGAATGAGTAGGCCTTCAGACCGCGTGATTAAATGTCGTGGGTTGGTTGGGAGGAGGAGCTTTGTAAGCTGGTGGTTGATAGGTGGGTGGTTGGTAAACTTGATTATTACCTTGAGGTGGATATGGGTTTCTTTGGGTTTGATATTGGTTAGAAGCTCGAGGTTGGTTTTGATTGTTACGATTGAGGTTGTTTTGGTTTTGAGGAGGAAAACCGGGTGGTGAAAGAAAATTGTTTGAACGATAACTTAGCAAATTGCGGTCACTTTGAGGACGTGCTTGATAGCCTCCCGTAGAAAAGTTACCGTTAGCCGCATACACGTTTTCTGGATTGTCATTAGTAGAAGGACAACCGGTGTATGAGTGAGGACCACTGATAGGTGTAGAAATACGCGTTTAGGAAAACAACGTATAATGGGCAAGTATTAAGTCTTACGCTTTAGGAAAAACGTAAAACCGAATAAGTGCGGGTTCGTTCTCGAAGGAGGTGTGTGGATTAATGTGCCAATTATATAAAATCAAGTTTGGATTAGTGACGTTTTTTGGTTTAAAGAGAGAAAAAGTAAAGACGAGCTACGACTACGATTACGCTACGACGTTGACGTAAAACGATGACGTAATTACATAAAACGCGACAAAATTAAAAATTAAACCTAAAAATTAATTAAAAGTTTAAACTAAGTCTAAAATAATATAAATAAGAATAAAAATCCAACAAATATATTTTTAAACCTTTTATTAATTAAATATTCAATTTTAAATGCTAATTAAAGCCCTAAAATTAAATATAATTAACAAAATGTCCAAAATATTATTTTATTGAACTAATAAATCACTTATATTATTAAAAGACTAAAAAGTATTTTTCCTAATTTTCAAAACTATTTTTCTATTTTTAAATCACTAAAAACTATTTTTAAACTAAAATAATCATAAAAAATAATAAAATAATGCTAAAAATAATTTGATAATTTTAAAAATCCTAAGTTACACTAATGAACAGTAGAAAAATGAAAAAGTTTGAAAAATGTAAAAGTTTTCACTAAAAGACAAAACTGAAAATAATAAAACCTTAATTAAACTTAAATTAATTATAAAAATTAATAAAAATGTGAATAGTAAAAACTTTTTAAACTAAAAATCTTAAACTATTTTTCTAAATATAAGAAAAAATTTAAAACTGAAAAATATTAATTTCCTACACTAAAAGACAAAAACAGTAAAATTAAAAGAAATTTAAAATAGCAATTAAATGTAAAAAATATTAAATGAACAGTGACTAAAAAATTAATTAAACAGAAAAATCACAAATAAAATAAGAAAAATAATGAAACTGGTTTGAAGGTCTAATTCCTATTTAAAGTCACTAAAGACAAAAAAAATGAGTTTCTAAAAGTGACACTTTGGACACTTTTGTCTTGTAGCCTAGCAGTGGGAACTGCTTGTACTAGCAGTGGGAATTGGTTCCCACTGTTAATACAGAAAACGAGAACTATGGATGATTTTGCTTAGAACTTGTTGATTTGTTGGTGTTTCTTGGAAACAAAGGCACCCCTATACTCAGTAGAGTGTAGGGAGTCTACAAAAAATAGAAAATGCACAAGTACTTCACAAAAATCACACAAACAAAGCCAAATAGCAGTCACTGTGTATGCTATAGGGGCTGTGGACGTTTTTCTGGTCTACTTTGCACAATAGTGAGTTTTACTTGGCCAAATTTGGCTTACAACCTAACCAAATAGCATACAACCTAACTACAAACCTAACTCGGCCTATTCTCTAACAACTAGCAAAATTACAATGTCAAATTCACATAAAAACAAACAGAAAAATGGCTTAAAGATTCTATGCTAATTTTTTACCAATTTTAAACTTGTAACATCTTTAAATCCTATCCTAACTAAACCTAATAACTAAAAATAACCTAGTGCTATCATAAGGAATGAGTTTAGGCTGAGAGTAACACCAAATCTTGTCACAATCTTCAGTTAAAATACAAATCCAAACACCCCCTTAAATTAACACACCAAATACTTGCAAGATCTAACTAAACTGATTGACCACTATCATAACATGCATATATTACTGAAATTGGCATAAACAAGCACTTATACTAACTAGTAACAGCTTGAACACAAATCATCACAAATTTACCCTAAACATTCAAAATACACTCTTAGAAGATTCAAGCCGTACCTGGGCTGAGGCCTTTTCCAGGGGAGTATTTATGAGCTTATGGGAGCTTATTGATGCTTGTTGATGTAGAGAAAATGGGTGGGGACTATAGCAGTCCTAAACACCCTTAATATCTTCAAAAACTTGAAGAATTGAACCTGCCAAAAGAAAGAACCAAAGAAAGTGACCTGTTTACAAAAGCTTGTAACCTAAAAAACAAGCTTATTAAATAAGCTGCTTTTAGCTTATTGCTTAAATATAATAAAAAAATTAAAAACTGATTTTTTTAAAATCTTTGTAACCAACCAATCTTGAAACCTTTTTTCTTTGAAACCTTAAGCAATCTTGACAAAAGCTTTAACAAGCTGAAACTAAACCCCCAATCCACTTTCACTTCAAGTGGGGTTTGGAATCAAGCTGTAAAAAAAACTCTTTCCAAAGAACCTTTTTCTAAAACGAATTACTTGAGAAGTCTTACTCTAAATTTGCATAAAAAATATTACACTACAAAAGCAGTAATTGGAACTCAGTTAATTGCACAAATTAAAATTTTTCATTTTCATTACTTAATTTTAAAAAAAGTACAAAAAAAACTGGAACAAGGTTATATGGGTACAAACCACCCATATAAATACTAGGAAATGGAACTATCTAGATACATGATTAAAAAATACAGAAAAAAGAAACCCTAAACCCTAATAGCTTGAAAATCCGAAATTGCCCTTGAGGAATCTTGGTCAAAGGTAGCATGTGATGTTCCAGATGTACTGAGTGATTCTGGGACGTTTATATGATCTTGGGGACTTAGGAAATTCATCTAGCCGAACATCTTGTCCCCTATTGTAGTTTTGGTGAAAGAGACGTTGAAAGGGGAGTGTGGGTAGGGTCCACAAGTGAGCTGGTAAAGGTTTGGGGTGGTGGGTTTTGACGTTGACATGCTAAATTAAGGTTCTGGAAACTTGGGGCCAAAACCCCTTTGATTTGGGTGAGTGAGGGATTAGGGTTTATAAGGTGGAATTAGGGGTGGATTAGGTGTTGATGATGAACAGTCCATGTTTGGCGCCCTTAATATATTACTTAATTCAGTTTTAAAAACTGATTAGATAATATAAAATTGTGTAAGTGGATTGCTGATGTGGGGTGGTGAGGTGTAAGGAGGGGGTGACGTGGCAGCAGTTGAGGGGTGGGAAGAGGTTTCTTGTCTGGACAGGAATGGCCCCTGAACTCTCATCTTTTGTTCTCTCTATAATCAAACAGCAAAAACTTCAATTTCCCTTGTTGTAACTTTGGCCTTCTTGTCAAATTTGGCACAATGTTTTTCCAAATTTTGCAAAAGGACTTGTAATGTACTTATAACCAATCTTCAAGGGCTTCTTTTGACAAGTCTTCAAACTTTAGGGACCCCACTCATATTTATGGATATTTGAGGGGTATAAAGTGTCATTCTTCAAAAGTTGAGGGACCAAACTTGTATAATCTTCAAACTTCAAGGGCATTTTTGTAAATTCCATATTTGGGCCCGGATCTTTGTGCGGTTTCGTTTCCCGTGTTCGTTTTTGCTTGATTCCTTTGATCTTTTGGTCAATTCATGATATCCGTACCTAAAATACACAATGAACAAACACAAGCATATATTTGGGTATTTTGATGATATTTTAAGCGTTTTAAGCCCGATTTAGACGATGAGACTATGTATAAATTCAGTCTTATCACTCCCCCATACTAAACCATTGCCGTGTCCCCACGCAATGCTAGAATTAAGTATCTTAGCACTTCCAAAATTCATTTTATGATGACATTTATTGAAACGGAAATTTAAATAAACTACTACACGTGTTTTAGACATAATGTATTGCTTTCATCACGGTTAAGTGACTTTTGGGATCATAGAACAAGAACACGTGAATGCTTCGTTAGAAATAATTTCGCCGTCCTCGATTTTCACCCAATTCCATGCTAAGCGTGTAACGAGATCATTGTTATTATAAGTTAGCAACACGATCACATCTCATGAGTGTTAATTACGAGCCTAACTCCCTTATTCCTACTTGGTATCTCTTATATTTTATTTTGTCTTAATGATCACGAGGATACATCATTGACTTATGCGTGAATAGAGATTAAGTCTAAAAATAGAGTTTTAACGGTGTAACCAAAATCATTAAATTAATAATTCACCCTAATAGACAACGATGTTAAAAATTTAAGTCAACAAGAAGGATCGATAAACACGGTTTTATAACGGTTTTGAACATGAGACTTATTACCATGACTTTTATTATCCGCCATCATCGGTGGTTTTATTATCATGGTTTACCTCCATCTTTTATTCAACTTCGCCATGAAGCTTTTATTATGACTTCGGTCTTGCCTTGCCTTTTATTATCCGCCTCATCGGTGGTTTTATTAGCCAAAGACGTATATCCTCACGCTAAAGCGAATTTTGGATCTTTAAAGCTTCAAAGATTAAGGCTTGATTCACTTTCAATTTGGGCATAGATTTTTCAGCCTTGTGAGCTATAAATTTTTGCTTAATTTAGGTGAGCACTTGAAATCTTATTATTAGGAAGCTTTTGATTATTCGGGTGCCAATACTTCAAAACCGTGACGCTGGCGATACCTTAATGTTTTCCCAATTTAATTACATGGAAGCTACTAAAACAAATTAGAAACCAACATTAGTGACTAAACCGCCAAATCAATATTTATTAACAATTTATTATACAAAAGCGTGGGGAGAATAAGCTAATAATTACTACACATGAGATCGTGACGATTACGAGACTTATAAATAACTCTATCATTTCTCGTCCTCATTTAAGAGACTTAGCCTAAAAAGTTAAGGAATCGAAGCTAAGTGCTCAACACGCACGGTCGAGTCAAAAATTACTCTTATTCTCACCATCGGAAAACCTACATTCGTGTCTTAAACACTTATGAAAAATAAGAAATTTTTTAAAATTTGGCCATTCTTAGCCTTATTTTGCATAAAACGATAACAAAAAGATGAAAATTGGATTGCGTGGTGACGTAAGAAAGGTGAAGTATCTACTCACCCCCCCCCCCATACTAAAACTAAACATTCTCCTCAATGTTTCGAGTCTAGGGGTGAAAACACCCCCATACTATAGACGAAGTCGAATGCTTAATCTCGAGCATGGAAAGGGTAAAACGAATAACCTAAAAGCCGTTTATGAATTATGCTAATAAGATAAACGTTAGAACATAAAAGGATATCATCGGATAGCGGAATCTCCAAAGGAAATGATCGAAGCTCGAGTGATCCGTAAAACGAACACGAGAGGCTTCAATGATGACGATGAACCTATTAAATCACAATCACAAACAACCACAGAACAAAGGTTGGAAGAGAACAAGTCCCCTCGTTACATTAAACTAAGAAAGCGATCATATTTACAAGGATAAGCATGAGAATCCCCCACGAGGCACCTTGTTTTTGATAACCGAGTCAAAAGCTCGACTCGAATCCCCATAAATGTGATCATTTAGGGATAATCATGGTATGGTCATTTTTGGTGGGGCTTACATGATAAACAAGGCCCAAAAGCAACCGGTACTAAGGACTAAGTCCTTTGATGATGCAAAAAACCGGGGTCGAAGATGGCGTCCTCGTTTTCATGGGATAAACGAACCAACGCCACTTCAACATGTGCTAGAACCTCAAAAAGGTAGAAGAAAAGAGATGAGAAGTAGAAAGGTGGGGCAATGGGTAAGTCAAACTTATGAGCTACTCGAGGTAAACTCACACCAAGCAAACGAATATATTTTCCATTTATTGCATCAGTGGAAGACCGAGATTTCCCTTTACAAGCAATTTCGGGATCATAAATCTCATCCTCGGTGGAGAAATGTGAGGGAACATAAGGGGCTTCCCCCACACTAGATCCACACCAACCGTCGTCAAAAGGAGTAGACAAGGTGGTAGCACTCATAAAACGCGGTGATGACGGAGTTAAACATGTAGAAAAATCTTTTAAAACATTTTTAAAATCTTTTCCTTTTTCATCATTTAAAAACTCTTTATGAAAACCCGATTTGATAATGTCAAAAATATTTGGCGTGTCAAATTCAAAATTAGTCGCGCTAAAAATCCTCACATTTAAGTCGCGGTTAGGGGGTGGTGGATTATATAAGTTCTAAAAACGTTTGTCAATAAAGAACACTGCCCCTCGGGGTCAACATACTCGTCATCCTCATGAACGTCGATCTCATCGATTTCTTCATCAAAGATAGGCTTGTCAAACCACGGTTTGTCATTCCCCTCCTTGAGTATCTTAGAAACTCTCTCGAAAAGATCACGATCAAGCACGAAACCATCATTCTTTTGTGGGGATTGTTGATAAGTTAAATCCTCACGAATGTGGTAAACGTAATTCTCATTTGAGGAGTGTTGATTAGGTAACTCCTCGAGAATTGGACTTTGTGTGGTCACATGAGTTGGTTCGTCATCGAAAATAAGACGTTCCAACTCATTTAGTTCATCCTCGATTTTGGAAAGATCGACCTCACTCGTAGGTGGAAGTGAAGGCATAAGAGCTAGCTCTCGTTCAATGATTTGCTCAATCTCGGGATCAAACTCATAATCATCGTACTTCACATGTTTCTTTTTAGGAGAATCAAAAATTGCATGTGGATTTTGAAGTACGTGATCAATCTCGGCAAAATCACCATCGTCATCGTCAAAGAAAGAGTCAATGTGAGCACTCACAACCATGGTCTTACAAGTTGAATGACTATGCTTAGGTGACTTTTCTAAGACGAGAGGATCGATGTTGATAAACCCTTTAGCCTCAACGGGTGTTGGGCTAGGCAAAGGAGGCACTTTGATGGAGTTAGAAGTTGAAGCCTCAAAGACATGGTCCTTCGAAGGTGGTGAAGACGAGCCCATTTTGGTCATTGTCGTGATGGCACTAACGTCGCCCTTCGGAATTAGTGTTTCACTTGTTTCGCTAAATACATCCCAAAGTGAGTTTTCATCCATAAATTTACACATACCCTTTTGAATTAGGTACACGTACTCTTTATCATTAAAATCATCATCTTTAAAACCGTTTTTCTTAATTCTTTCAAAACATGCATTAAGCCTCATTCTTTCCGCTAAAGTGAACATTTTGAAATCGTTAGGATTTGAATCATTAGGTTTTGAAACCTCGGTTTTTTCATTATCATTAAACACTTGGGATTTTCTAGCGAAAAAGTCCATTTTGTCATCCCCATATCTCATAGTAAGTCTCCCCTCGTGAACGTCGATTACGGTTTGAGCCGTCGATAAGAATGGTCGGCCTAAAATAATGGGACATTTAGGGTCACACTCGTAATCGGATATAACGAAATCCGCGGGAAAAACAAACTTTCCAACTTTGACATAGATATCCTCGGCTATTCCAATTGGTATAAGTGGAGTACAATTTGCAAGCTCGATTGTCATGTTTGTGGGGGTAAGTCTAGGCAATCTCATCAATTTCCAAAGAGAATGAGGCATGAGATTGATGCTAGCACCTAAATAGGCAAGGGCTAAACATCCCTCAATCTCAGAAAAATCACAAGGTAATAGAAATTGGCCCGGATCCTCTTCCTTTCTCGGCATACGCCTTTTAGGTTTTTTAAGAAGGATCGATGCACAAGTTTCTTCAAGGGTTACTTTGGTAAGGTCGATAAAACTCTCTTTTTGAACCGTGGATGGAATTTGAGGTACACGAGGGTGTGCACTCTTTTCCTTGGTCGCCACGTTCACCCTATCGACTTTAGAACAATAAGACGTCTTAGAAGTCGAGGGTTGAGAAGAATAAACAACACGAAATCCTTCAAGGTTAGGGGTAATCACACGACCTTTCTCACGAGACGAGGCGGCTTTACATTGCTCCTTAGGATTTGCAACGGTGTCACTAGGTAACGAACTCGATGATGCACCCGAGGACTTGTTCATAATGGCCGAAAACATCTTTTTAATGTCAATTTGTCCTTGCTCAATCTTCGTGTTTTGCAATTTCAAAGTATTTGTAAAGTCGTTTTTCAAAGTACCAATTTCTCCCTCTAATCGTCTCATATTAGCCTCATTCGTTTTCATGTAATTTTGAAAATCGTTTGACGAACTATTTTGATTTGAATTAAAGTTCCCTTGGTTTTTATTACTTCTTTGAAAATTGTTTTGATTCCCACTTGAAAATTTTTTACCTTGATTGTTGTTGTTTGAAAAATTTGAGTTTTGATTATTGTCTCAATTTTGCCAATATATATTACGACCTTGATTATAACCTTGATTTTGATTCGAAAAATTTCCTTGTTGATTGTTTCCTTGAAAATTGTTACGATTTTGAAAATTGTTGCCTTGGTTATAATTGCCTTGTTGTGATGGACCCGCGTTATTTTGATTAGAAAAATTGTTGTTTCCATTTAACGCACTCACATTCGACGTTTGGCCATCCGTAGCCGCACACTCGTAATAATTATGAGGTCCACCACAAAACGTACACGATGCCTCAACCGCTTTCACCGTAGCGGGAGCGTCTTTCTTTTGCATCTCAACGAGAAAAGACGTAAACAGATTCGTCAACTTGTCGACTTTCGCATCAACCCTCTCAATGTCGCGATTAGAACTACTAACATTGGCGAAATTGGCAACATTCGGTGCGTTGCGGAGTTGGTAAACCTTGGATCGGTTTTCGATAATTATCAATGCATCTTTCGGAGTTTTACACAAAAAGTTTCCACCGGCGGCGGAATTCAATGAATCTTGCTCTTGAAAATTAAGACCGTTGTAAAACGTATCGATTTGGTGCAAATCGGAAAAACCATGGTGAAGACATTGTCTAAGCAATTCCTTAAAACGATCCCACGCGTCTCTAAAAGATTCATTCGGTTTTTGCTCAAATTTCATAATTTCATTTTTGAAAAACGTTGTCTTAGACGGTGGGAAAAAATAATTAACGAACTTGGAGACAAGATCCTTCCACGTAGTTATCGAATTAGGTGGCTCTTTCTCGTACCAATCCTTGGCGGAACCATCGAGCGAATACAGAAAAAGCATAAGCTTGACAACATCGGTGTCGACGTTCTTAAACTTGCTCGTGGCTAAAAGACGATCAAAATTCCGAATATGGTCGTGAGGATTATCGGCTTCACGACCTCGAAACTTCGTAGCTTGAATCAACGAAAGCATTCCGCTCTTAATCTCAAAATTCTCCGCTTCGAGAGCGGGAATTACGATCGCGTCTCCATAACCCTCGGTGGGTGCTTGGAGCAATTCCATCATCGAACGATTGTCGGCCATCTCGTCAAAGGTTTCTTCAACAACGATATTAGGAACGTCGGTTTCTAATTCTCGTCTATGTCGTCGATTCCTTCGATTACGATTGCGTCGAGTCGAAGCGTCGCTAGAATTAGAATAATCCTTCGATCGAGTGTGCATGCACTAAGCGTAGAATGGGTGGTAGCAAAGAAGATTCTTTTTGCGGTTTTTCGATTTTTCAATTTTTTTTTTGTTTTTGATTGTTTTTAATTTTTTTTGGATTTTTTTGTGTATTACGTAGACTCAAATCTACAAATCTCCCCTCGTATCGATCTTCTCGATTAAAGGAGCCTCAAGGAATGAAAACGATCACGTGGAGTGAACGCCTTCGATGACTTTAGAACGTTGGTGGAACACCAAAACGTTCAAGAGGGATTAATCTTGAAAACACAAGCAAGTATAATATACGTAGATAATACTTGGGCGGCAAACCCTCGATTAGCCCTCTTTCTCAAAACACGCACAAGCAAGCGGGGGAAACGAGGCGGCGCTAAGCACTTAAGAGCCTTTTTCCCTTAGGTCGTGAAATACAACCGCCTTATACCCACCTTATAGTTTGTGTTAATTGAAATTAAGCCTCACGAAAGTATTTATCTATTTTGCCTTTAAACTTTTGCTTTAGATTCGAATACAATGATCGAGTGATGAAATCCCGAATCAAGGTTGCGTTTTCACGCTTTTGGAGTACTTGTATATTTATTGTTCTTACGTAGATACAATATAGTAATAATATATTCACAATAAAAACGAAAACCAATATATCTACAATATAGTAAAAGATTGTTGTGTGTTTAATTTAGGAAAATTAAACACGATTTATTTGGATACTATAATATAATAAAGAAAAATAACAAAAATGAGTATGTACGTTATTTACGCTTTCCAAAAATGAAAAGCAAAAACGTACTACTCACACAAACACGATAATAATAATGACACACTAAAAACACCTCCCCGGCAGCGGCGCCAAAATGATAGGTGTAGAAATACGCGTTTAGGAAAACAACGTATAATGGGCAAGTATTAAGTCTTACGCTTTAGGAAAAACGTAAAACCGAATAAGTGCGGGTTCGTTCTCGAAAGAGGTGTGTGGATTAATGTGCCAATTATATAAAATCAAGTTTGGATTAGTGACGTTTTTTGGTTAAAAGAGAGAAAAAGTAAAGACGAGCTACGACTACGATTACGCTACGACGTTGACGTAAAACGATGACGTAATTACGTAAAACGCGACAAAATTAAAAATTAAACCTAAAAATTAATTAAAAGTTTAAACTAAGTCTATAATAATATAAATAAGAATAAAAATCCAACAAATATATTTAAACCTTTTATTAATTAAATATTCAATTTTAAATGCTAATTAAAGCCCTAAAATTAAATATAATTAACAAAATGTCCAAAATATTATTTTATAGAACTAATAAATCACTTATATTATTTAAAGACTAAAAAGTATTTTTCCTAAATTTTCAAAACTATTTTTCTATTCTTAAATCACTAAAAACTATTTTTAAACTAAAATAATCATAAAAAATAATAAAATAATGCTAAAAATAATTTGACAATTTTAAAAATCCTAAATTACACTAATGAACAGCATAAAAATGAAAAAGTTTGAAAAATGTAAAACTTTTCTCTAAAAGACAAAACTGAAAATAATAAAACCTTAATTAAACTTAAATTAATTATAAAAATTAATAAAAATGTGAACAGTAAAAACTTTTTAAACTAAAAATCTTAAACTATTTTTCTAAATATAAGAAAAATTTTAAAACTAAAAAATATTAATTTCCTACACTAAAAGACAAAAACAGTAAAATTAAAAGTAATTTAAAATAGCAATTAAATGTAAAAAATATTAAATGAATAGTGACTGAAAAATTAATTAAGCAGAAAAATCACAAATAAAATAAGAAAAATAATGAAACTGGTTTGAAGGTCTAATTCCTATTTAAAGTCACTAAAGACAAAAAAATGAGTTTCTGAAAGTGACACTTTGGACACTTTTGTCTTGTAGCCTAGCAGTGGGAACTGCTTGTACTAGCAGTGGGAATTGGTTCCCACTCTTAATACAGAAAACAAGAACTGTGGATGATTTTGCTTAGAACTTGTTGATTTGTTGGTGTTTCTTAGAAACAAAGGCACCCCTACACTCAGTGGAGTGTAGGGAGTCTACAAAAAATAGAAAATGCACAAGTACTTCACAAAAATCACACAAACAAAGCCAAATAGCAGTCACTGTGTATGCTATGGGGGTTGTGGACGTTTTTCTGGTCTACTTTGCACAATAGTGAGTTTTACTTGGCCAAATTTAGCTTACAGCCTAACCAAATAGCATACAACCTAACTACAAACCTAACTCGGCCTATTCTCTAACAACTAACAAAATTACAATGTCAAATTCACATAAAAACAAACAAAAAATGGCTTAAAGATTCTATGCTAATTTTTTACCAATTTTAAACTTGTAACATCTTTAAATCCTATCCTAACTAAACCTAATAACTAAAAATAACCTAGTGCTATCATAAGGAATGAGTTTAGGCTGAGATTAACACCAAATCCTGTCACAATCTTCAGTTAAAATACAAATCCAAACACCCCCTTAAAATTAGTAACTTAAAATTAACACACCAAATACTTGCAAGATCTAATAAACTGATTAACCACTATCATAACATGCATATATTACTGAAATTGGCATAAACAAGCACTTATACTAACTAGTAACAGCTTGAACACAAATCATCACAAATTTACCCTAAACATTCAAAATACACTCTTAGAAGGTTCAAGCCGTACCTGGGCTGAGGCCTTTTCCAGGGGAGTATTTATGAGCTTATGGGAGCTTATTGATGCTTGTTGATGTAGAGAAAATGGGTGGGGACTACAGCAGTCCCAAACACCCTTAATATCTTCAAAAACTTGAAGAATTGAACCTGCCAAAAGAAAGAACCAGAGAAAGTGACCTGTTTACAAAAGCTTGTAAGCTAAAAAACAAGCTTATTAAATAAGCTGCTTTTAGCTTATTGCTTAAAGATAATAAAAAAATGAAAAACTGATTTTTTTTTGAAATCTTTGTAACCAACCAATCTTGAAACCTTTTTTGTTTGAAACCTTAAGCAATCTTGACAAAAGCTTTAACAAGTTGAGACCAAACCCCCAATCCACTTTCACTTCAAGTGGGGTTTGGAATCAAACTGTAAAAAAAACTCTTTCCAAAGAACCTTTTTCTATAACGAATTACTTGAGAAGTCTTACTCTAAATTTGCATAAAAAATATTACACTACAAAAGCAGTAATTGGAACTAAGTTAATTGCACAAATTAAATTTTTTCATTTTCATTACTTAATTTAAAAAGAAGTACAAAAAAAAACTGGAACAAGGTTATATGGGTACAAACCACCCATATAAATACTAGGAAATGGAACTATCTAGATACATGATTAAAAAATACATAAAAAAGAAACCCTAAACCCTAATTGCTTAAAAATCTGAAATTTCCCTTGAGGAATCTTGGTCAAAGGTAGCATGTGATGTTCCAGCTGTACTGAGTGATTCTGGGACGTTTATATGATCTTGGGGACCAAGGAAATTCATCTAGCCGCACATCTTGTCCCCTATTGTAGTTTTTGGTGAAAGACACGTTGACAGGGGAGTGTAGGTAGGGTCCACAAGTGAGCTGGTAAAGGTTTGGGGTGGTGGGTTTTGACGTTGACATGCTAAATTAAGGTTCTGGAAACTTGGGGCCCAAACCCCTTTGATTTGGGTGAGTGAGGGATTAGGGTTTATAAGGTGGAATTAGGGGTGGATTAGGTGTTGATGATGAACAGTCCATGTTTGGCACCCTTAATATATTACTTAATTCAGTTTTAAAAACGGATTAGATAATATAAAATCGTGTAAGTGGATTGCTGATGTGGGGTGGTGAGGTGTAAGGGGGGGTGACGTGGCAGCAGTTGAGTGGTGGGAAGAGGTTTCTTGTCTGGACAGGAATGGCCCCTGAACTCTCATCTTTTGTTCACTCTATAATCAAACAGCAAAAACTTCAATTTCCCTTGTTGTAACTTTGGCCTTCTTGTCAAATTTGGCACAATGTTTTTCCAAATTTTGCAAAAGGACTTGTAATGTACTTATGACCAATCTTCAAGGGATTCTTTTGACAAGTCTTCAAACTTTAAGGACTACACTCATATTTATGGATATTTGAGGGGTATAAAGTGTCATTCTTCAAAAGTTGAGGGACCAGACTTGTACAATCTTCAAACTTCAAGGGCATTTTTGTAAATTCCATATTTGGGCCCGGTTCTTTGTGTGGCTTTGTTTCTCGTGTTCGTTTTTGCTTGATTCCTTTGATCTTTTGGTGAATTTACGATATCCGTACCTAAAATACACAATGAACAAACACAAGCATATATTTGGGTATTTTGATGATATTTTAAGCGTTTTAAGCACGATTTGGACGATGAGACTATGTATAAATACAGTCTCATCAACCACCGCAAGTCTCACAAGAAAGTGTTACAACTTTAACTTGTTGAAATTGGTTCGTAGCCATGGTTAAGAAACTTTTGTTCATCTCGGCTAGTTGACGGGTGAGTTGGGTGAGTTCGGTTATCTCGGGGTTTTATGAAGTAGAAGAAACATTGACCCTCGGATTATTTCTTGAAGATCGGATGAATCCCAATTTTTGTGATAAGTGGTCATGTTCTCTATAAGCTCTGTACACTCCTCGGGTCTTCTTTTCATAAATGTACCACCGACGGCTGCATTAATCGTATCACGATCACGAAAAGTTAAACCATTGTAGAAAGTATCAATTATAGTAACGGGGAGCATATTATGGTTAGGACAACGATCAATCAAAACATTATAACGTTCCCAAGCATCAAAAAGAGATTCATCGGGTTCTTGAGTGAAACCATTGATTTGATTCCTAAGACTAGTTACCATGGATGGTGGAAAATATCTTGATAAAAAACTTTAAGTCATCTCGTCCCATGTATGAATTGAGTTTTTAGGAAGACGATCAAACTATTTTTCGGCATGGTGGGATAAAGTGTGTGGAAAAAGATGAAGGCGGAGAAAATCCATGATAACACCGGACAATTTCATGCTTTGAGTGACGGTTATGAATTTATCGAGGTGTTTGTTGGCATCATCAACCGGTAATCCGTGAAATGGGCAAGCATTTTGAACTTGTTTGGATCATTTGATGCTTCAACGAAAATTCGGGAGCCGTGATTTGCATCGGCGCAATCGGTCCTCCACGTCCATTCATAGCCGGTTGGCATAGCTCCTCCATCGTACGAAGGTCGGGTTGAGGGTCATGGTTGTTTTTATTCACAAAGGGGTGAGGTGGATTATTATTATTATGCACACCGGCCATATCTAGGTCTCTACGAGTTTCGGGCTCAAGATAATACGAAAATCGAGTACGCATACACTAAAAATGCAAAAATATTTTTGATTTTTTATCTTTTTTATTTATTAAAATTTTTGAAAATTTTATATTTTTTTTAGGATTTTTTTTTTTTGAAAATTTTTTTATGCGATAAAAATAACGTTCCCAAGAGAAAGGATCCCAAAATCAAATTTTTCTCACTAAAAACCGTTAATCTTTACGAAAAGAGCCGGCAGTGGCGCCATTTTAATATGACTAATTTTTATGTGTTGTGTCTCTGAAGTGTTGTTCGTACTCGATCTAATTCGAATTGATCACGGTTTAAAGTGGAATTTTCGTTTTTGGTAACTAAAAGGGGGAGCTTTTATTATCTATATCTACTAAAATTAGTTAAGACAAATGACAAATATAAAAAGGTTAAACAAACTTTAGACTTAATAAAAAGTAACTTTAAAAATAAAATAATACAAGACAATACAAAATTAGACTAGACAAAAATGGTGGGAAATAAATAAATTTTGAAAAACAACTAAGTAAAATAAACCAAGGACTGTAATCAGATCGCACTCTACGATCGTAGCCTGGATCGCAACCACGATCGCAACAACCCATCGCACCCTACGATCGCAACAACGATCGCACTCTATGATCGCAACAAGTGGTCGCAATCAACGATTGTAACTCACGATCGCAACTACGATCGCAATGAGTGATCGTAGTCAACAATCATATTCACCAATCGCAACTGACGCTCACAATATGGATCGTAGTATTTGGTCGCAAGTAGAAACCCTAAGGCTTATGCGATCACAATACTCGATCGGAACCTTAAAACCCTTAAGAATATTACGATGGAATGTAAAAGGTAAATAAGCAAAAACCAAATAAGCACTTTTCTAATAAGCACTTACCAAAAACTTAACCAACTCAATATCAAAGAGAACTAAATAAGCCACGAATGAAAAACGTTCAAAACACCGAATAAGCAAGATTTATAAAATAAACTTTAAAAAGATAAAACTTTTAAAAACACTTAAAAGAAAATAAGCTAAACACGAATAAGCTAAAAGCAAAATAAGGTGTGACCATTAATCGCATGAAAATGATAAGAACAATGGAAAAATAAGAACTTTAGTCAAATAAACATCAAGATGAAAAAAATTATATACTTGAGCCGAATCAAACTCAAGATTAAAACAAGAAAAGAAGAATAAGATTGATTATGAAAAGCTTTGAATTAAGATTAAGATTTGACATAAATTAAAAATGAAGATTAAGGATCTTACATGATAAACTTGAAGAAAGAAGAACAATGTTTTAAAGACAATATGAAAAACTTGAAAAACAATAAAAATGGAGAACTAACTTAATTAGCTAACACCTCAAAAAATGAGAATGAGGCCTTCTATTTATAGGAGAGGAGAGGAGGAAGGTGGTTGTGTTTCTTTCTTTCTTCCTTTTGTCTTCTCGACTTTTTAAATAACTCGTATTTCTCGACTTTGTCTCGGGATTAGTCGAATGATAAAATGAACTCGTCTTCTAATTTCTTCTTTTAGTAGACTTGGTTCTTCGACTTCGTCAAACTTCCGTCTTTAGTCTTTTTCTTCAATAAATCTTTAGAATAGGCCTTTGACTTCCGTAATTCTTGCACTCTTGATCTTTTGACTTTGTCTTTTGTCTTTTTCTTTGATAAAAGCCCGTGAAAGCCCGTGTTTTCTTCCTTTTTCATCTTTTGGTCCTAAAACACAATAAAAACACAAACCACGCATAATTCCGACTTTTACGACATAAAATTCACGTTTTGGTCTTGTTTTTATTATAATTAAGTGGTAAAAGGATAAGTGTTTTTATACTTATTAAATCCCCTACGCTTGACCATTGCAATGCCCTCATGCAATGCATAATTTCAAAGCATAGTTTAACATTTTCCATCATAATTAACCCACCTTAGCCTTTATTACATACTAGACACTAAGGAAACTAGAAAGATAGAAAATTACAAAATGCTTGAAGGAAGAACAAGTAAAGAGATCGAAGACTTACATTAGGACTTTAGTTGTCATGAATGTTTATCACCCTCAAGTTTCACGTTTCCCATACCAAGCTTAAAAACGAGATCATTGTTATTATAAGTTAGTAAAGCTAACACGCACTCATGTGGCTAGTTTATTCACTTAGACTCCCTTATTCCTAGGTGTATCTCTTATATTTTATTGTTGTCTTGAATGATCACCAGGATGCATTGTTTGACTTATTTCGATAGTTTATTTAGGCCGAAAATAAAGTAGGACGATTTAATCCATAGTTAGCTAAAGGACAAAATCTTTTAAAACTGCTTCTCGAAACCTCATAAAGTTCATATCTTGGCATAACTCATTTCGCGATTTGAGACCTTTCTCGGACCAATATTTGGCATTGACTTCATACTTGGAATCTTGAGAGACGTTCTTGAAATAATGGTCTTCTCTTCATAATAGGAATTTCTTCACTTGAAGTTTTTGAGAGATTCTTCATACTTGGACCACGACTTCTTCATTTTTCTCCAATCTTTATTTGGGATTTTGATATACAACAATCCGCCTCCTTTTAGGACTTGGATCTATTTATCCTCATACCTTGCTAGGGTCTTTTCGGATAGACTTCTCCATGATCTTTAGGGGAGTATTTGCTTTTCGCCGTGTGTCTCGATCCTTCATATTGATTTTTGATAAATGATTCTTCACATCACTTTGGATCTTTAGCAACAAAATGTAGCCCTCATGCCTTGTTAGGGCCTTTTCGGACTCGTCAATCTTCGCATCCCGCTTCAATAAGTTATGACTTGGCTATGAACTCTAATTAATCCTGAGCAACTTTTAAACGATCTTGTGCTAGAAGCTAAGTAACTTTTCAAATCGTACGACCTTACTTATTGCAATTATATTTATTAACAAGCGATGGGAGAAAAAGCTCATAATTAACTCACATAAATTCACGAAAGAATACCAAACTTATAACCGAATCTATCATCTCTCGTTCTCCATAATTTAAAATCTCAAGGAATGAGACTCGTGGATGCTTAGCCTATTAAATCAAAGTTTTGGGTTTTCAAGTCATCTATAGGATCTTGCAACTTTTTAGACTTTTTCAAGTTTAGAATTCGCTTTTTAAAGTTCCCTTGATAAACGACTTTCTAGGATCAATTATAGGAACTTTTGAAAAGTTCTTGTTCTTAACCCGTAAGAGTTAAGACTTTCGCATTTTAAAGTTTCCTATATAAAAGCCTATCAAAACTTGATTTAAACACGTTAAGGATACTAGCTAGAGTAAACTCAAATAGGTAAACTCGGGTTGAGTCAAAAGATTCATGACGGGCCTAATATATCAAAGACATCTAAACTCATTAAAACCATTTTATTTAACTTTATTTTTCTTTTTTGACTTTATTTTTTTTGAAATGAAATATATAAATACGATGCGATAATAAAAGGAAAGAACATAAAAGAGAATAAATGAAAAATACTACTAGGCCAAAATAGATCAAAAATTTTGAAAAATGTCAAAAAATTAAATTTTCCGATTAAAATGAGGACATATTCATGGGACTAATTTTTATGTGTTGTGTCTCTGAAGTGTTGTTCGTACTCGGTTCAATTCGAATTGATCACGGTTTAAAGTGGAATTGTCGTTTTTGGTAACTAAAAGGGGGAGCTTTTGATTATCTATATCTACTAAAATTAGTTAAGACAAATGAAAAATATAAAAAGGTTAAATAAATTTTAGACTTAATAAAAAGTAACTTTAAAAATAAAATAAGACAAGACAATATAAAATTAGACTAGACAAAAATGGCGGGAAAGAAATAAAATTTGAAAAAAAACTAAGTAAAATAAACCAAGGACTATAATCAGATCGCAACCTGGATCGCACCCTACGATCGCAGCCTGGATCGCAACCACGATTGCAACAACCAATCGCAACCACGATTGCAACAACCAATCGCACCCTACGATCGCACTCTATGATCGCAACAAGTGGTTGCAGTCAACGATCGTAACTCATGATCGCAACTACGATCGCAATAAGTGATCGTAGTCAACAATCGTAGTCACCAATCGCAACTAACGATCGCAATATGGATCGCAGTATTTGATCGCAAGTAGAAACCCTAAGGCTTATGCGATCACAATACTCGATCGGAACCTTAAAACCCTTAATAATATTACGATGGAATGTAAAAGGTAAATAAGCAAAAACCAAATAAGCACTTTTCTAATAAGCACTTACCAAAAACTTAACCAACTCAATATCAAAGAGAACTAAATAAGCCACGAATGAAAAACTTTCAAAACACCTAATAAGCAAAATTTATAAAATAAACTATAAAAAGATTAAACTTTTAAAACACTTAAAAGAAAATAAGCTAAACAAGAAATAAGCTAAAAGCAAAATAAGGTGCGACCATCAATCGTATGAAAATGATAAGAACAATGGAAAAATAAGAACTTTAATCAAATAAACATCAAGATGAAACAAATTATATACTTGAGCCGAATCAAACTCAAGATTAAAACAACAAATGAAGAATAAGATTGATTATGAAAAGCTTTGAATTAAGATTAAGAGGGTGTTTGTTTTAGCTTATATAATAGGCTTATAAGCTTATTAGCTTATATAAGCTTATAAGCCAAAACCAAGTGTTTGGTTAATCTTATATATGTAGGCTTATAAGCTTATATAATGGAGTTTTGGTAAGCCAAACATTTGAGGCTTTTATAACAAAGGGTGGGCTTATATAACTTTTACATATAAAAAGACTTTTAGACCCTTATTTAATAACTTAATAATTTAATATTCATATGTTTTTTTGTCATTTTACTTTATTAGTTTTAATAAGCCTAACCAAACACTTAACATAGGCTTATAAGCTTATCATATATAAGCCATAAATGGCTTATATAATATAAGCCTAACCCCACTCATAAGCTTAACCAAACAACCCCTAAGATTTGACACAAATTAAAAAAGAAGATTAAGGATCTTACATGATAAACTTGAAGAAAGAAGAACAATGTTTTAAAGACAATACGAAAAACTTGAAAAACAATAAAAATGGAGAACTAAACTTAATTAGCTAACACCTCAAAAATGAGAACGAGGCCTTCTATATATAGGACAGGAGCGTAGGAAGGTGGTTGTGCTTCTTTCTTTCTTCCTTTTGTCTTCTCGACTTTTTAAATAACTCGTCTTTCTCGATTTTGTCTCGGGATTAGTCGAATGATAAAATGAACTCGTCTTCTAATTTTTTACTTTTAGTAGACTTGGTTCTTCGACTTCGTCAAACTTCCGTCTTTAGACTTTTTCTTTGATAAATCTTCAGAATAGGCCTTTGACTTCCGTTCTTCTTGCACTTTTGATCTTTTGACTTCGTCTTTTGTCTTTTTCTTCGATAAAAACCCGTGAAAGCCCGTGTTTTCTTCCTTTTTCATCTTTTGGTCCTAAAACACAATAAAAACACAAACCACGCATAATTCCGACTTTTACGACATAAAATACACGTTTTGGTCTTGTTTTTATTATAATTAAGTGGTAAAAGGATAAGTGTTTTCACACTTATTAGTGATCTAGACTATTATGTACATTTACTTATAATTAGTTTTGTATAGTTTGTTCTTATTATTCTTAGGTATTATTATGTCTTCAAAGTATAGTTTATAACTTCTTTATAATCCATAATGACTTTTCATATGTATTATCCATTCATAATTTACCATTCTTGAGTTTACAACTCATTTAAAGGGATTCTAGGGTTTCTAAGGGAATTTAAGGCATCATAGTTATATTTGAGATGTTCTTATTATTATAGTACTTATAAGATTACTTTTAGAGTTTAGACTTGATATATGTAAGGTCTTCATATCTTATAAACATAAGTAGAATTGATAATGTGAGTTGTGTGAGTTTGTGCACCTTGTTATGTAAGCTACTCACATAATTCATATAGGAAAAACAAAAAATTTCACCATAAAAACAAAGTATTATTTATTTCACAAGAATAGTGTACATAATACATGGATGAAAATACTAGGGTGTCATAGTCTCTACCCCTTAAAGAAAATCTCGTCTCCAGATTTAGTTCAAAGTAAGACCTCTTATTCTAAAAATAGAAATACGGCTTATTTATTTCCAGTGGCTGGCTCTTTCTTCTTGCAGTTCGTAGTTAGGTGACCCATATTGTAGCAAATCCGGCACTGAACAATACAAGGTCCTTTGTGATGCAAAGTACATCCTCTACATAGTGGAAGTTTTCCAGCATACATCTTTCTCCCGATTGTGATGGTAGTATTATCCTTGAAGTTTTCTTGCCTATTATCCTCACGATCGTTATTGTAGCGATTTTTGGAGCGATTCTCGCTGTCGCGATCATTAGAGTAGTAGTGGTCTTCATTAACTTCGGTGTCTCTTTTATCTTCGAACTTCCTCTTATGATCCTCAGTTCCTTGCACAAGAATGCGCTTTAGAACCTGATCCATTAGCCTCTGAGTTATGGAAATTACTTCTCCCAAAGTTTGGGACTTTGAAGCAACAACATTTCCCTCAATACTTTGAGGCAATCCTCCTATGAAGGCTTCTATAAGTTTCTCAGAATTTGGCACCATAGTTGGGCATAATAGTGCTAGTTCTTGGAATCTTCTTATGTAAGTCTTGATTTCATTTCCTTCCACCTTAAGTTGATAAAATTATTCTTCCATCTTTCTGATCTCATTTCTAGGGCAATACTTCTTTATCAACAGCTTCTTAAATTCAGACCAGGTGGTCTTATAAGCTTCTTCTTTCCGATTGGTTGATCAAATGAATTCCACCAGGATAATGCTTCATCAGTTAGTGTACCAGTAGCAAACTTCACTTTGCATTCCTCAGTACAATCACTTCGAGCAAATACTAATTCAGTTCTCTCAAACCAACGAATAAGCCTAACAACACCTTCAGATTCTTTGAAGTTAAAAGGTTGACAGTTCATGAATTCCTTGTATCTACATCTCTTGGCTACATGAATTTCTCTTTGAACATTTTTCCTTTCAACATTAGGTATGTTAGTAGCTTGTGCTTGCAGAGTTGCAGCAACACTATCATCTACCAATTGCCTAATTTCTTCTTGAGTCATTGTTACCGTTTTAGATGTCGATGCTCTTGTGGGTTCCATTCTATCAACACACACAAAATAACAGAGGGTGAGAATGGTATATTTGTCAAAATCTTCATACATAAGGGTATTGAATCAATTGACAAATCATTCATAATGGTTCCTATTTTGGTACTATCGTAAAATCATAAAATGAATGAAAAACGTCTTAGGTATTTAGAAAATACATTTGTGTATGAGCTATACACTTAAGCCCAAAACTTTTTTAATCATTATTTCTACGAATTGATCAGACTCGTGTGAATGATATTTAGAAAATTATGGTTCAATAATTTAAAATTTTCTTATTTTAGTGAGGATCAATTCATTTAAATAAGACAATCATAAGTTATCTTATTTAAGCATAAATAGCTCATAACACTAATCCAAAAATCCGAATATTATATTGACAAAAAATTTGAAATCTCAGATTTCTAGATGCGAATAAATAGAATGACGAGGTTTTAACGGATAACACATCTTTTATTTATTAACAACTTGTATTGTTTAAACTTACAAGACAAGCTTCACTCTTAACCATAAAAGAAAAAGACATAAAATTGAGAATATTTACAAATTAGCTTGTCAGCTATTTGGCTTTGTAAAATTCACAAATTCTAGTCTAGTGTCTAACTCTCTTCTTCTTCAGTTCCTTGATGGTATAAAAAAGACTTCGTATATTGGGTCGATGTCTAATTTGAATGTTCTAAATGACTAACTCTAGAATAGAAATCTTTAGTCGAGTTTGAACAATATCTTCATCATATACACTTGTCTTCTCTAAAACTTGGACTTGGCTCTTTCAAAATATCTGTGAAAACCATTATTCATGGATCTTTAGGCTACTAGGATATGCATCGTGTTCATATGTAGATTACATAGCGGAACTAGAACACAATACATAAACAAGGTGTTTAACAAACAAGACAATTACTTCAACGTTTACTTTATTCCAAATGATTACTTGCACTAAACAATTACAAGTAACCTCTAGGCGTGTATACATTTAATCCCACGCCTAGAACACAAAGACACTTTAGGTTTACATTGTGAATAATTGAATGAATAAACCTATGCAGGGTGTGTGTTTATATACTACACATAACCCTCTGTTAGGACCATTGGAATAGTTAATTGTAATAGGTAAACTAGGAGGTATGTAGTTCCTCCTGGTCCTAGTAGTAGTAGGAGCAAGTCGTGCTCCTGGTCCTAGTCAAAGTCAAACTTTATTATTTATTTATAATTCTGTTAGGATATGCATGAGATATGTTAGGAAAGGATACGCATATCAGTTTTACACGTTTTGTTTAATGCTATATTAGGGTTTCCTTGTAGTATAAAAGGAACCGGAGGCAGAAGGGTTAAATACACCTTCATTAAACATAGTTTTAGTAATTATCAATATTAGAAATCCTTAGAAATGATCAAGTCTTCATAGTTATTTTGTTCTTCTTTATTATATTTGTATTCTACATTTATATTGTGTATAGAGTCTCTCTGTGAATAGACTTGTGATTACAGAAGTCGTTCACCGTTCCTGACAGGCTGCAAGATCCACTTCTAGTGGACCCAACAAGTGGTATCAGAGCCTGGGAGAGTCTCTGTACAAGAAGAATCCAGTTTTCTTATTACTAACACTTTTGTTTTATCATGTCTGCCTCAAGCTCTACTCAAACAGGAGAAGACAGCACTCCTAAAACTGTACAACCTCAGCAGATCGTTGCGACGGTTTCCAACACAAATGGGAAATTCCCTCTTCTGAAAAAGGATGAGTATGATAGTTGGGCAATGAAGATGGAATGGTGGATCACCAACACTGATCAAGACCTTTGGAAGGTTATTCTGTATAGGAACAGCAGGAAGCTAACTGGAAGAGACAAGAATGGTAATATTACTCTTCTTGACCCTAAAACTCATGAAGAAATCATAGCCATTCAGAAGGAAGTCAAAGCAAAAACTATTTTGCTTCAATCTCTTCCCGATGATCACATGGGTGACTTCTACCATTTGGATGATGCTAGAGAGATCTGGAATGGAATAAAAGCACGGTTTGGTGGGAATGAGGAGTCAAAGAAAATGAGAAGATCCATGCTGAGAGATGAATTCACGGAATTCAAAATCTCAGAAACTGAAGGTTTACATCAAGGGTATGACAGGTTCTAAAAGATATTGAGCCAATTGAATCAACTTCGGTCGAAACCTGATGATGGTGATATTAATGCAAGATTTCTTAGAGCCTTACCTTACTCATGGAATCAGGTGGTAATCTCTCTTAAAGCAAAAGGTGGACTTGACTATCTCAATTTTGATGATTTATTTCATAAGCTCAAAACTTTTGAACCTCATGTGAGAGGATATTCAAGTGATTCTTTTCCTACTCCTGCTAATTCTGTATTTGTGAGTTCTATGGCATCCAGTCCCATGTCGTATGCTAGTAGCCCAAGCAATATTGTGTCTTCTCAACATACCTTTTAGCATACTTCTGCTCCTGATCCTACAGCCAAGTCTGGTAGCATGGTAGAAGTTGTTCTTCATTCTTTTATGGTTGATGTTGATGCTCAACAACAACTTGCTTTTGATGACTTCAAACAGGTTGATAAACTTGACCTGGATGAAATGGATCTTAAATGGCAGATGGCCATGCTCACTCTTAGGGTTCACAAGTTTGAGAAGAAAGCATGTCGAAAATTCAATTACAACCCAAGGGAGCCAGCAAGGTTCGACAGAAGCAAGGTTCGATGCTATAACTGCCAGCAGCAAGGTCACTTTGCAAGGGAATGCCCTAGCAAGAATGACCAGGAGAAGAGTAGATACTCAGCTTTTAAGGTTCAGGAGGTGAAAGATGACAAGAAGGCATTGGTATATGTTGACTCTATGGTCAACTAGAATGATCATCAGACTACCACTTTGGAATCAGCTGAGTCCTCGACTGACGTGTTTGCAATGATTGCTGGGAATCTATCTGATGTAGAGGAAGCAGACGAGTTTGCTCTTATGGGCATCTCACCTCACGTACAACATTGTCCTCTTGGTTGTCATGATAAATATTCAGAGTTGTTGTCCCAATATAATGACTTAAATGATCAGAATGATAAGTATTTTTTAGAGGTTCAAGCCTATAAGGCTTCTTTAAACACACTGGAACAACAAAAGAGGTGGCTACAAGATACTCAACATGAGTATGAGGATAAAATTAGGATACTGAGCATCGATTTAGAAAACACAACAAATATGCTTAAATATACAGAAAAGGTAAAAGATGCCAGTATCAAAGAAAAACAGGAGATGCAAGAAAGATTAGATGCTACAATGTTGAGATTTGAAAAATGGCAAAAGGCACCTAAAAATCTTTCAAAATTAATTGATAGTAGCATGTCTGGTAGGACTAAAAGAGGGTTAGGATTTGATAAATATATTGATTCAGAAGATGTGTTTGATTTATCTTTTTCGAGTGTCTTTGATGCCGACAAAGAGGAAGAGGGAGAACCTAGTTACAATAGGTTTAAACTAGCAGCAGAAATGCATGCTGTCCCTCCACCTCTTACTGGAACTTTCATGCCCATTTCTAGGCATAATGACTTGGATGGATCACAGATGCATGAGTCCCCAAAAAGTTCTACTAATTCTAATGACTTTGTCTCGTGTACTTTCAGTGACAAAGCCAGTGATTCTGCATCAAGTGGTTCAAGTGAAGAGTCAAGACCTACAAGTTCCAAGTCGAATGATCATGCTGCTACTGGTGCTAGGAAGTGTGAAGAGAGAGTTACTTTTGAGTCAACTGTGCCTGGTCCTGGTTTATTGAGTCCTAGAAAGATTGATTCTCCTAGAATTATGTGTAATAAAGTTAGCAGTATGAAACAATATCATTCTAATAAAAGGTCGATTAAAACATGTTTTGTTTGTGGAAGTGCATTTCATTTGATTAAAGATTGTGATTTTTATGACAAACATGCTTCTGTTCATCAAGCATTTCCTGCTCCTGGTCCACCAGGAGTTGCTCCATATTCTTCTAGAGGACTCAATCCTAGTGCTCAATCGTTTTCTTCTTCTAGAAGGACCTCTCCATTAGCTTCTGATCATTGGAGAAACATTGGATTAACAACAAATAGCACCACCAGTAACTATTTTCAAAATTTTAATCCAATTTATTCACATAATTTTGACCACATGTATTTTGGTTTGGGAAGTTTGGGAACTGCTGTTAAGCCCTCAGCAGGTTGTTCTTGGTCAAACAATAATACCAATATGATGCATAGGCAACCGAAGAACAATGGTGGATCTCATCAATCTTCTTGGCTCTCTACTAAATATCCACAAGGCAGGCTCAAACCTGACAAGGTTTGGGTCCCCTTAAGACACTAACTTTTGCATTTTTATTATCTTGTTGTTGTAGGTTACTCCATACCAAGATTCTAGTCTAGGAATTGTTGATAGTGGTTGCTCTAGGAGCATGACAGGAAATAAAAGTCTTCTCTCTAACTTTGTACCACTTCAAGGCGGCAAGGTCTATTTTGGTGGAGGTGAAGGCAGGATCACTGGCAAAGGAACAATTCAGACGCCTAATCTAAATTTTGAGCAGGTCTACTATGTGGAAGCACTTCAGCACTTCAACTTGATATCTGTCTCTCAGATTTGTGACAAGAAGCAGTTTGTTCTCTTTACGGATACTGATGCACTTGTGCTCTCCAAAGACTTTAAACTTCCGGATGACTCACAGGTTCTGCTCAGAATACCTAGAAGACACAATCTCTATAGCATCAAGCTGAATGAAGTCAACCCTACTGGTCAACTAGCATGTTTGGTTGCTAAAGCCTCAGAAGATGAAGCCACTCAATGGCACAGAAGGATGGTGCATGTGAACTTCAAGACCATTCACAAACTAGCAAATCTGAATCTGGTCTCTGGTTTACCTCCCAAGTCATTCAGAAATGATATAAATTGTATTGCTTGCAGCAAAGGCAAACAACATAAAGCATCCTTCAAGGCCATTACTGCTCTTAGTCTTATAACTGAACCATTGCAGCTACTACACATGGATTTATCTGGTCCAACCTCCATTAGGAGCATTGACCACAAACAATTCTGTATGGTGGTAACTGATGGATATAGCATGTTTACGTGGGTATTCTTCATGGCTGCCAAGAGTGAGACCTACTCAATTCTTAGATATTTTCTTACCCTTATAGAAAACCAGTTGTCCAAGAAGTTTAAAGGTATTCATTGTGATAATGGAACCGAGTTCAAAAATAAAGACCTCATAGCACTTTGTAATGCTAAGGGCATCAAAAGAGATTATAGTGCAGCAAGAACTCCTCAACAGAATGGCGTGGCAGAAAGAAAAAAACAGGACTCTAATAGAAGCAGCAAGAACAATGCTTGCCGATTCCAAACTTCCAACCATGTTCTGGACAGAAGCTGTTAATACTGCAAGCTATGTTTTGAATAGGGTTTCTATTACCAATCCTCACAAGAAGACTCCTTATGAGCTCCTAACGGCCAAAGTTCCAAATATTGCTCATTTGAAGCCTTTTGGGTGTCCTGTCACCATTCTGAATACTAGTGACTATTTGGGGAAGTTTGATGGCAAGGCAGATGAAGGATACATTGTGGGATATTCAGCTCACTCTCGGGCTTATCGTGTCTACAATCTCCAAGCCAAGCGGGTCATTGAAACTATTAATCTCAGGTATTTTGAAGAGAAGTCAAACATCCAAGGCAAGGGTCCTGAATGGTATTTTGATCTTGATTATCTTAGTGATTCATTAGGATATTTTTGTTTCAAAACTAACCATGATGCAGGTCCACAAGTGTTTGCAACTTCTAGTACAGGTGTTCCTTCTAGTCTTTCTGACTCAGATGACGAGGATGATATTTTTGTGGTTCCATCCTACTCCACCACCGTCTCTCCTACTCCTCCTAGTGATGCAACTCCATTGGATGTATTGGATTCACAAGTAGCTCTTGACACCCTCCTCAAACAACAACAAGAAGCTACTACAGCAACTGCTCAAGGTGGCTTTGAGTTTCCCTTGAATACGCCTACTGACAAAGCTGCTTCTAGTACCCCCAGCTTCTACTCCTAGTGATAGCTTATCACCTATTGGTATTCCAGCTAGTGATTCTGCTTCACATACTCGATTCTCCAGTCCTTCTGATTTGGGGAACCATCAAAAGAAGTCTTCTACCAAGCTGGATGATATTCATAAACAACCAATAGATGGCATTTTCAACGTTGCTTCATATAATGCTGACTTTGTTGGGGATCTCAATAACTTGGCACCAGAAGTGGAGGTATCTTCCAATCCAGTGTTGCAATCACACAAAGATCACCCTACCACTCAAATCATAGGAGATACTGGTTCTACTATCAAGACACGCAGAATGCATAAGAAGGCCTCGTCTGATCATCATGCTCTTGTGAGCTATATTGAAGATCAAAAGCGTAATAATCATACGGACTTTCAACACTGTTTGTTTGCTTGTTTTCTTTCACAGGTGGAACCTAGATCAGTCACTCATGCTCTTGAGGATCAAAGTTGGGTGGAGGCTATGCAGGAGGAAATGCAGCAATTCTTGTTTCAGAATGTTTGGGTTCTAGTTGACTTACCAGATGGAAAGACAACAATCAATACCAAATGGATTCTCAAGAACAAGAAAGATGCACGGGGAATTGTAGTAATGAATAAAGCTAGGCTTGTCGCACAGGGCCACACTCAAATTGAGGGCATTGACTACACTGAAGTTTTTGCTCCGGTTGCTAGGATTGAGGCTATTCGTCTGTTTTTGGCTTTTGCTTCTTATGTGGGCTTTACGGTTTTTCAGATGGATGTCAAGAGTGCATTTCTCTATGGAAAGATTGATGAGGAAGTGTATGTCACTCAACCTAAGGGCTTTGTAGATCCACTTCATCCCAAGAAAGTTTACAAGGTGGTCAAGGCTCTTTATGGATTACATCAGGCTCCTAGAGCTTGGTATGAGCGTCTTTCAACTTTCTTGTTAAAGAATGGCTATAGAAGAGGTACTATTGATAAAACACTATTTCTTAAAAGGAATACCAAGGACATTATCCTTGTTCAGGTTTATGTGGACGATATTATCTTTGGTTCTACTAAGAAGGAATGGTGTGATGAGTTTGAACACTTGATGAAAGGCGAATTTCAGATGAGTGCTATGGGAGAGCTTTCCTTCTTCCTTGGTCTTCAAGTCAAGCAATAGTCGGATGGGATCTTCATCAGTCAAGATAAATATGTTCATGAGATCCTTCAGAAGTTTGACATGGATCCTCTTAGACCAGCAGCAACTCCTTATGAAGTTGCTAAAGTCAAACTCAAGAATGAGCCAGATCCCCCGGTTAATGTTCACATGTACAGGTCTATGATTGGCTCACTCATGTATTTGACTGCATCACGTCCGGATATCATGTTTGCAGTAAGTGCTTGTTCTAGACATCAGGTGGCTCCAACGGTTTCTAACTTGAATGCAGTTAAGAATATTTTCAAGTATATCAAGGCTCAACCCAAGCTGGGCTTGTGGTATCCTAAAGAATCACCTTTTGTTCTTGAAGCATATAGTGATAGTGACTATGCAGGTGCTAATAATGACAGGAAGTCTACTACTGGTGGTTGTCAATTTTTGGGTCGAAGGCTTATTTCATGGCAATGCAAGAAACAGACGATCGTAGCTACTTCTTCAACAGAAGCTGAATACGTTGCTGCTGCTAGCTGTTGTGGACAAGTTTTGTGGATCCAAAATCAGATGTTAGATTATGGGTTCAATTTTATGAACACCAATGACAATCAAAGTACTATATGCATTGTGAAGAATCCTGTTTTTCATCAACGTACAAAGCATATTGAAATTCGGCACCATTTTATACGGGATGCCAATGAGAAGAAGTTGATACAGGTTCTTAAAGTTCATACGGATGATAATGTTGCTGATTTGTTGACAAAAGCCTTTGATGGTCCTCGGTTTAACCACTTGGTGGTTCACATTGGGATGGTCAATCCTTGAGGTCTAGGATTGAGGGGAGGCTAAGCCTAATGGGAGGCTTCGTGTACATATTTATTTGCACAGACTAACATATTGGTAGATTCTAACAACATATTGCATTGGTTCTGGTGGTGTGTGTTACTCCTGGTGGAGGTTTTTGCTCACTTTTGATGGTTATATTCTTTCATGACTGGCTTCTAGTCCTTATTGGTTAGCTTCTAGTCATTCTTGGTTGGCTTCTAGTGGATCAACATCCTTCTTTGACAAGTGATGGTTGGCTTCTGGTACTGGTTTGGTACACTGTTCAATTTGTTGACTTCTGTTGACCACATTTGCTTCTAGTATTGACCATTGTGCGGTTTGACTTTTAGTCAATGCATTCAAATTCTGGCATATCTCATCTTATTTAACTTTGGTAAATTGGAATTTGCAAATAATGTTAAAAGAGGCAAGTGGTTACTTTGCAATAACTGCCTAATTTGAAAGGGCAACCCCCATTATTAGGGGTCAATGAACAGTTACTCCCACCATTATTTATGGTCAAATAACCCCCCTTGACTCATTCATCTCACTCATAACACACACATACATCCGATCCTACTCTCTCAACCCTAACAAAAATCATCTTTCATCCCTATTAATCAAGATCCATGGCTGCCCTGGTATACCAACCTGCTCACAACAAGGTCGCCTATCTAGGAGATGGTCCACACCGTGATGATTTCACTGACATTATGGACTTCATTGAGGCTTCCAACCTCAGGTATGCTTTTACTGTATGTCCCACTATTTATGATAGTGTCATTCGTCAGTTTTGGGATTCTGCTCGTCTTGTGGCTGTGGTTGGTCGTCCACGTGAAATCCATGCTACCATAGATGGACGTTCATACGTGGTTTCTGAGGCTTCTATTCGTAGTTCCCTTCATCTTCAAGATGAAGGTGGGGTTGTTTCCATCCCCAATGCGGAGGTGTTGGAGGGGATGGCTGCTATTGGGTATAATCATGGGGGGAAGTTTAACTTCCAAAAAAATAGGTTTCCCCCCTAATGGAAGCTTTTAGTGCATTTTCTGATTCATTTTTTAAGTCCCAAGTTTGGGAGTTGGGATGCATTTCCTACTCCTTTGGCTACTGGTCTCATATGCTTAGCACAGGTAGGGTATTTAATTTCTCTCGTTACTTGTTTGAGGGGATGGTTAGCAATCTGTCTAGTGCTGGTTCTAGGAAGAAGTTTTTGATGTATCCTAGGTTTTTACAACAGATACTTGTTTGTATCCCTCGTGATAGGGCTGAACATGAGCCTTCTAAGCTTACTGCGAAAGTATACTATAATATGGCCCATGGGTTTAGCGAGGAGTGGAGGCCCCTTACTGAGGCCATGTTGGGGCTGGCTCAGGGTCCTCCTGATGTTGTTGTTCCTCCGGTTGAACAAGCCGAGGAGGAACCTCAATTAGATGATGACCCAATGGAGGAGGAGGATCATGCTGGTGGTGCACCTCATGTGGTTGAAGTAGAGCCGGTTGAGGAGGTGGTGGTTGAAAGGCCATCCACTTCCAAGGCTGCTCCCTCTTCATTGCCACATTCGTCTCCATTTGTGGAGACTCCCCCTCCTAGTCCTGCTCCACACTCTTCTGATAAGCCTTCTGGTGCTAGTGCTCCTAATGTTGACCCATTTGTTGCTTCTGGTTCCAATGACGCCTTCCCTGACCCAAGTCCTCTTGGTGGGAAAGCGGAGGAGCCTATTACACTTACTTCTTTACTTGATCTTATGCACAGGTATCATGCATGGATTCTTTCCTTGGAAGCAGATTTGAATCAACACCGGAAGCTTACTAGGGAATTTGTTCTTCCTATGGCTGACCGAATCAAGGCCTTGGAAACTCAGCAAAGGCGACGAAAGAAGCATGTGGTTCACTCTGATTCTGATGAAGAGGTTAAGGATCGTGTTGAGGATGGTTTGACTTTGTTGGCAAAGGCTGCCTTTGCTGATAAATTGTATGATGATTTGCCGATTCCTCCGACTTCCTCCAGTGTTCCTTCTCCTGCTGCTGTTCCCACACCAATGGAAGGTGCTTCTGGTCCTTCTGTTGGTTCCACTGCTGGTCCATCTCATGATCCGAAGGGGAAGGCTCCCATGACTGATGCTCCCTCACCACCTCGCAAGCGTACACGCAGACAGCTTGAGGAGGATAGGTTGGGTGAGGAGGCTGCTCAAAGGATGCAAGCCGAAATTGATCAAGCTGCTCGGGCTGAGGAGGAAGCGCTTCAACAGCAGAGACGTGAACAAGTGCAGCATGATGCTATGCATTGGAATGATAGCGATTGGATGCAGGTGTTGACTATTCTTACCAAGGATTATTCCCAGTTCACTGATCTTTTGGGTTCGGATGTGGATGAGCATAACTGTATTCCTCGAGCCATGGTGTTAATGCGCAAGCAACAATTGGCGCTTGCTGCACAACTTCGTGAGAAGCGTAAGAACAGACCTTTGTCGAGAGCTAAGGAGCGAAAGCAGATGCAGCGATATGTGAAGTATCAGTCGGCTGCCTATTTCACTACTGGTTGGAAGTGGGACAGGGTTCGGGCTTTGTCTTTTGATGAGCTTAAGGCGCTCTATGAACGTATGATCAAGCATCAGAGCACCCCCATTCCGGAGCGATTCATTTATCGTCCTTCTCCACGTGTGGTGACCACTTCTTCACCTGCTGTTACAACTTGTCCTACATCTGATACTACTCCTGGTTCTGCTGCTATTCCATCGGTTTTTGTTGCTTCTACAGTTGGTACCACCTCTACTCCTTTGGTTGCTCCTCTGGTTTCTTCTTCAGGTCCTGATACCACCACCTTTACTACCACAACCACCACTACTGCTACACCTGCTATGGCATCACCATCACCACCAGTGCCTGGTTCTCAACCTATTCCTTCTTCTAGTGCAGCTCCTGTTGATCCCTTGGGTGGGCAAACTATTGAGTCTACTTCTCCTGCTCCCACTCCTGCTGCTCAGGTAAAAGTTAAGGTTGAACCCTCACCTAGTGATCCCACACCTCGCCGTTTGCTTCGCAAGAAATTGGCTCGACGTGTTCGACGTGGCAAGACGGTTCCCTATGAGAAGCGTGCTCCCGAAAATCTTATTGATGCAGCTTCTGATAGTGACTCTGATTTGCCTTTGGGTAATGGATATATTATTGGTTGGACGGTTACGCATTCCACGACTCTTCCTGGTACGGTATCTCATAGGATTACTCTTAGTGATGGGTCTGTTAGGTTTGCTTCGGGTCTGCAAGGTATGTTGTCTTGGGCGGATCGTAAGGATCTTATGGCTTTATATGGATATGTGGATACCGGCATGCCTGTTGATCCTAATGATGTGTCTTCCTAGCCTGGTCTACGAGTATGGGCTGATTTGAAGATGATGCTTGATGCCCCTCCCCGTGCTCCTATTTCAGGTGTCTGGAAGGATCAGCCACAATGGGTTATTCAGCGATGGAAGTTATATGCGGGTTGTGGTGTGCATATGTTAGAGTTGGAATCTGGTCATATGGTATTCATGCTCACAGACTTGGATTATCCGTTTATGATTGCTTCGATGGAGGCTATGTTGGCTTGTCACTTGCAGATTTCTAATGCTCCCTCCAGGAATGAGTCTTCTATGGCAACTGCTTTGGTGGAAGGGATCCAAGCTCGTTTGAAAGCTGATAAGATGGCTGCTTCTGGTCTGTGATATGTTGGTTTGTAAGTTTTTATGTTTTGTGTTTTTGTTCATTTGTTAATACTGACATTCTTTTCATCAATATGTAAAGTGATTGGTGACTTTCATTCATTATAGTTAAAAAAATGAAAAACAAACAAAAAAAACAAAAAAAAACAAAAAAAATAACTTTTTTATATAATTTCTGCTTATACTTTAAACACATCATGGATTTTACACTTGTGCATATAATACCATCGGCTGATTCACACTTTGGGTTCTGGTTGCTGAGTCATACTTGTGCTGGTTACTGGCTTCATCTGGTGTTGGACTTGGTCCTCACAACAAATGGTCCTCAACTCACCCTGTCTAACCGACAAGAAAGAGTTGATTCACCTTGAGGGTACGGCTCCTGGTGTTATTCTCAAATCCGTTGATGGTTGCCAGGTTACCCAAAACTGGATGGTTTTCACTTGCCATGGTCCTAGACTGAAAAGTGGCTAATCCAAGAGGGTACGGCTCTTGGTAAAGATTTTATCAAATCCGTTGATAGTTGTAATAGCTTGCTTAAAGCTATAGGGTTTTCAACTCACCGATGCTTTATTGCTAAGAGTTGGCGAGTCCAGAGGGGTACGGCTTCTGGTAAAGACATATCAAATCCGTTGACGGCTGTGATGGTTTGCCTAAAATCGTCAGGGTACTCCCACTCACCATTGATTCACGTTCTAAGAGTTGGGCTGGGTTCTGGTCTCCCAGGGTGATGCGTATTCCACTATCAAGACTGGCTAGCCCAAGAGCGAGCAACTACTTGGTAAAGGCTCATCAAATCTGCTCATGTTGCTGTAAAGATTCAACACGATGCTGATTTGTTTCAAGCTTTGGAGAAGCTTCTAGTGTTCCATGTTGCGGCGGTTCTTCTGTTACTTATCTTGCTGATGCTGCTGTTTCTTTTGCTGATTCAATCCTCACGCTTTATTGCACGTTTTACCAGGAAACTTGAACTCAACAGGTCAAATTCAAGTTTAGGGGAGGATTGTTAGGACCATTGGAATAGTTAATTGTAATAGGTAGACTAGGAGGTATGTAGTTCCTCCTGGTCCTAGTAGTAGTAGGAGCAAGTCGTGCTCCTGGTCCTAGTCAAAGTCAAACTTTATTATTTATTTATTATTCTGTTAGGATATGCATGAGATATGTTAGGAAAGGATACGCATATCAGTTTTACACGTTTTGTTTAATGCTGTATTAGGGTTTCCTTGTAGTATAAAAGGAACCGGAAGCAGAAGGGTTAGATACACCTTCATCAAACATAGTTCTAGTAATTATCAATATTAGAAATCCTTATAAAGGATCAAGTCTTCATAGTTATTCTGTTCTTCTTTATTATATTTGTATTCTGCATTTATATTGTGTATAGAGTCTCTTTGTGAATAGACTTGTGATTACAGAAGTCGTTCACCGTTCCTGACAGGCTGCAAGATCCACATCTAGTGGACCCAACACCCTCTTTACAAGAAATCTAATTGTTCTAGAAGTCCTTCCATCTTTTGCACTTTAGTCCTCCTTTTTGTGTAGAAGGTCTCCATATTTTTGTACTTCTTGATTTTTGCATATAAGTCCTTCTTGTTTCATTATTCTTGTTTTGTCTCATCAAATTAATTCCCAACAATCTTCCCCTATTTGATGATGACAAAAACAATCTACAATTCTTGATCTTTCATGAATGAAACAAGCTTCCCCTTAAAGTAAGATTTCTTGTAAAACATATCACCACATAAAATTAAGTTGCATACCTTGATCTTTGAATCTTCTTCCCCTTTTTGTCACATCTAATAGGGGTATTCTAAAGATAAACAACTAATAAACTCTTCCCCTTGTGTGGTGCATGTAAATAAATCACGAACCATGTAGACTCTAATTGTAGATTACGAATGAAGAAAAACGAATATAACCTATTTGTTGAAGAAGTGGAATCTCCCAAGCTTGTACCTTATATCTTGCACTATCCATGTGACGTCGAACTTATATGACACTAAAAATATAAGTAGACCTCGATCTCTTTGTCAAAATCCTCATCCTTTGTGAGACACTGAGCACGATAATGTAACTCCTTCAAGTGATAGCAAGGTATCTAGTTGCTAGATTTGACAAGTCTTCGTCACTAACAATTAAAGCACAAACAAGTTACCTTCAAACCAATGAGGTGCTATCCACATGATTTAAAGATATGATAAAACACAAACTCGCGACAAACAACTCCAACACCAAAGAAGCAATAATCAATCGTCTTCATCGAAACCTCCAATTTGCAATGAAAATCATCTAAGTACAATATCATCCTCTTCTTTTATGCAACTGCTGCCTCTGTCGGCGTTCTGCTTCTAATCCAAGTCGGTATGTAACCGCAAGGTTAGCCTTGTCACATAATCAAATCAAACGTCATTGCACCAAACACAATCTTCAAAAACGAGCCATAAAAATTTAAACAGACAGTTCTGTCCGAGATCCTGAGTCATCCAATATATCTTTTGTATGTATTGTCCTATATCGAACAATACTTGTCAGCGCT
Organism: Glebionis coronaria; assembly: GCA_025667525.1. Classification (NCBI taxonomy): domain Eukaryota; kingdom Viridiplantae; phylum Streptophyta; class Magnoliopsida; order Asterales; family Asteraceae; genus Glebionis; species Glebionis coronaria. The sequence goes on along the minus strand of CM046879.1, from coordinate 173,482,455 downwards.
TAAAAACCATATATCGGACAACACGCTGTCAGCGTCAAAATTATAACGTTTCAGCGTCTTCTTTATCAGCGTGTGTTTTATTCCTTATTCCTCTCAGCGGCTCGACTCAGCCACTGACACCATCTGTGGCTTGGACTCTTAACAGCGGCTAAATAATAGATGACATTGGCTAGAAAATATACCTTACGGAGAACCAATATGCACTTGATTCAACATTCTGTCATCAACGTCCTTCTTTGTATTATATTGGTACGCAACTTGTAGTACTTCATGCAACCATGGGACCATGTCCTTGTCTACTGTATAATTCATATGAGCATACATACATTCGGCCCCCAACAATACTTTGTCTTTAACACCATGAGACCACAGGCTGCCAAATACTACAAACCAATATTGAATCCCACGTAATCACCCCTCTTTTGCCTCCATACGATTACTCACTTGTGCAACTTAAATTCCCATCTCATGTCATTGTCCATCTTTTATTTGCAATCACTGGGCCACAAGTATTAGCAGTATTAAACAAATAAACCTATGTGAAAGTATAGAATAAACAAATCAACTATCATGTCCCTTTCATTGTACTCGCATGTAAACACAGATCTGCTTCCAAATCGTATAGTAACAGCCTTTTTTTAAAAAAAACACTAACATCCTTCGCATCATGTTACGTACCCTCGTTTTTGTATCCCACGAGAAGTCAGTAACAAACAGTAACTATCTTTAATGAATCATGGCATCATAGTGAACTCTTGGGACCATGAAGAATAATGCTTACTTTTCTTTTGGGGGTCATCGAATAATAAACAAACAAGACTTTAATATTCATGTGACATAACTTCACATCAACAGCAAGCTCTTTTCTTTATATCACGTGAAGCAAAAATCAAACATTGTGTCACAATCAACTTTTCTGGGACCACAGTAGCTACACGGCTACACTCAATATTCTTCAATCATACAACACGATCTTCTGTCAGCCATCTAGGGTTTAACGCATCGAACCCTTCTACGAATTTCTTAACTTGCTGCAGTTCTTATAAAACACACATCGAAACATTCCTTGGGTTTACAGTCGAAACCCTAATATCTATTCTTGTAGCAGCAGTATATATATCATCAAGATCGCACAACATCTTTTTCTGTTTTTGGAGTCGATCTAGGGTTTAAAAATTTATGCACCAAAACCCTAAATTAGGGTTTGTGAATCGAATACCATAAAAACATAATGATCTGGAACACCTTTTATGTTTACAAATTGATCTAGGGTTTAGGGGAAGAAACCCTAAATCTTTTTCTTTTAATAAGAACAAAAACAGAATATTTATACCTTCCTCTACAGCCCACTTCGACTATGTATATCTCCTTCATAAGATCTCAGATCTTAGATCCCTCCGGTGAGATTCAAGACATACATGCCAAGAACCTACAGTTCGAATTTCACGTCGATCTAACGGTTAACGAATGAGTTATGACTGTTTGAACATGGCTGCACAGTAAAATCCGAACTTAAAAACAAAGACGAATTTTTAAGCTTCGATCTTCATTCTTCGACTCGAACACCTTGTTAGTTACTAGCATCGAGAGCCACTCGCTCTGATACCAATTGTGGAAACCATTATTCATGGATCTTTAGGCTACTAGGATATGCATCGTGTTCATATGTAGATTACATAGCGGAACTAGAACACAATACATAAACAAGGTGTTTAACAAACAAGACAATTACTTCAACGTTTACTTTATTCCAAACGATTACTTGCACTAAACAATTACAAGTAACCTCTAGGCGTGTATACATTTAATCCCACGCCTAGAACACGAAGACACTTTAGGTTTACATTGTGAATAATTGAATGAATAAACCTATGCAGGGTGTGTGCTTATATACTACACATAACCCTCTTTACAAGAAATCTAATTGTTCTAGAAGTCCTTCCATCTGTTGCACTTTAGTCCTCCTTTTTGTGTAGAAGGTCTCCATATTCTTGTACTTCTTGATTTTTGCATATAAGTCCTTCTTGTTTCATTATTCTTGTTTTGTCTCATCAAATTAATTCCCAACAATATCCTTCCAGTTTCTTAATATCTTGGTGTATGATTCTTCGGTCTTTCCTAAGTCCTTTAACTTTTTCTATAATATCTTCACTCGGGAAGAACTTCTTTATTATATGTATCATAAGGTTTATTCATCGGAAAATTGGAAATATACTTCAGGGAGTCGTCAAGAATACTTGCAGAATGCTCATCTTTTTTGAACCCAATAAGATGATAATAGGAGGAAGATATGAATACATATTTCTAGAGTCAATAAATATCATAACTTATTTATAATAGTAACATTATTTATGTACACATAAACATAATATCACTGATACATTGTTCTGAAGGGTAGCAGTACTAGTATAGTATTACCTCATTCTTGTAGCAGCACTAGAGTTGGCACAGAGGACTTTCTCGAAATTATTGGCAAAAGTAGTTATAGTCAAGATTTTAATTCTTGTTCTCTATAACCATGGCTTTGAGTACCAACTTGTAACACCCTCATTTTTACCTTATATCAACGGAAGCTAATTTGGGGTATTACTTCATAAAACACAAGTCATAATAATAGAAAACAACTCAAAAGAGTGATTCAATCAACTTTCTTTATATATCATTAAAAAACAAAGTTTTACAATACGAGGTTCCTAAAATCTAAGATAATAATTTCAAGCTTGTGCCTCTTCATGCCATCCTTATGCTGCTTCATGTTATCAGTCACTAATACCTGAAATATATGCTTACAAGTCAACACAAAAGTTGAGTGAATCCATAAGCTTGTAATAATAGTTTGAATACATGTATACCACTTTGAGCTACGTTACTACATAAAATAGTATTTTATTGCACTAAGCTCATAACATCAAAACTAACGAGAATTAACCAAAGTGACTATCATGATAGAATGACATGAGAAGTAATATGCAGGTACAGATTACCCATTAGTTATAATCAAGGTTGCAGAAATCGCTAGGCGCTAGCCAGGCAGTCGAGCACCTTCGAGGCGGAATTCGTCTAGGCGGTGCCTAGGCGCCGCCTAGGCGGATTGGAATTTTATTCATATAAATATTATAAATAATATGTATGACATAACAAAATACTTCTAATTTCAAATAATTCAAAGTTCAAATAGTTTAAAGTTGCAAAATAGACAAATAAACATAACAATTTAAGTACTTCAAACGTGAACATATAATTCAGTTGGTTCCAATCTCATACTAAAAACCTATTACTTTGTATTTACAATCGTTCTTTTATCATTTATTTTAAGATGTTATGTTAAAATAAATACGGGCACTATATATTAGAAAAAAAACCTTAATTTTTTGTAAAAAAATATTGACTTTTTGTTGACTTTCTTGACTTTTTTGACCGCCTAGATCCACCAAGGCGCCGCCTAGGCAGTTGTTTGACTGCCTTTTGACTTTTCCGCCTAGCTTCACCGCCTAGCCATTACACGAGACGGAGTACGACCGCCTAGCGCCTAGGCTCCGCCTAGCCCGTTTTTTACAACACTGGTTATAATAAAGTATGCTTGATTACCCACATAAAGGGAAACACAAACAGGATTCGTTACTTTTAATAGATCTATTCACCATATTATAATGACTTATGAAATTTGTGTAATAACATATTTCAGTAAAAGCGTACAGTTCACAAAAACACATGTATTCTAGTTTTAGCATATATCCCCCTCACGGGTTTTCAAATCATTTATAAAGCATTTAAAAGTGAGGCTATAGACTCACCTTGTCCTACAGAGTCTGAATCACGTCAAATATATATCAGTTACAGGCAAACAACTTAGTCTCACAAACCTAGGTCAACATATATGTATATACACATCAAGTCTTTGATTTTTAGTTCAATACTGTTAATTATTACTTATGTATTCTTTAATTAATATTTGGTTGTAATTCTAGTACCTTTTTTCGGTCCATCATAGTCAGAAGCCATTCTATAAACGTTTGAGGAGTGAGGGCACTTTAAATCGTAAACTCAACCACCCAGTCAGAACGTAATATCGAGATGGAACATCTTTGTACAAAGCTCCCTACTAACATGATACCTTCATTACTTTATCATATTTATAATGAATCTTCTTTACTTTCAAAATTGGCAAAAATAGCCTTTTTAGTTATACTTTGATATAATTACACTTTTAACCCCAAAAGTATATAGTTTTAGTATTTGCATTTTAAACCCTCAATATTTAACCTTAGGACCTAAAAGTTTCCAATATTTGTTATTATATATTTAAATTTTACAAAATGACACTTTTGGCCCAAATTGATAAATAGTTTCAAAAATGACAATTTTAGTCCCTATACTTGTAAAAATTACATAACAACTTCAAACTGAACCAAATGATCTAGGATTTTATAAACAAGTTTCAAAACATGTTTATAATCATAATAACAACATTTCTCCATAATTATAGCTTTTGAAATGGGTTTTTACTTATTATTTCATGTAAATTACAAAACTAGGGTTTTAAGACATCTTCAACGTATAACTTCCATTTAAAATGATTAAATGACTTAATTTCTTTTATATTATCATTATAACGTCTTATTAACATTATAAAAACTCTAAGAAATCATTGTAACAAGATCAAAACATAGCTAACAAAGTGATTACCTAGGATGCTCCAAAATGGATCCTAATGGGGTATATGGACTATATCTTCCTCATAACTCTTCAAGAACTCCTAGAACTTTTTATAAAGATTGCTACTGATCTTAGGAACTTCTTAGATCTTCAATGGTGGTATAGGAACAGAATGTATAGGTGTTTAGGTAAGAAATGGAAGGATGATTCTAAAATGAAGCTAAAGGCTCATATTTATACTATTTCTAACCCTTATCCTCCAAGTTAAGCCATGAAACGTGTAAGGACCATATATTAGTGACTAAGGAAGCCTAGGAAAGATCAAGTATATTGGCTGAGTATATAGTAATTGAGATTTTGCATGTAAAAAGTTATCGTCACAGTCTCTTCGAATTGAATAATGGGTTAACTATGTGACTCAGCTGTTCTTTGGTGGAAACAAATAGTTGTGTCGTTGTAGTAATTAAAAGTGAAAGGCTTAAATGTAAAATGACGTTAAAGTAAATCTAAGTCTAATTTAAAATTCAATGACGCAATATTAAAACTTTGAAAAGTAAATTAATTAAATGACTTAAAATTAAAGCGTGACGAGAATTAAATTTGACAAAATATTAAAATGTAAACTTAAAAATTAAACAAGACAAAATAGAAAAACAAACCTAATCGGAATACATTCCAAACGGAATGATGATCGGAATACACTTACCTTCCAATCGGAATATGGTTGGAATAACTCACCTGTCGGAATACCCAAAAACACCTTGATCGGAATGTAATCGGAATACACACTGTATGACAAATCGGAATGCTGATAGGAATCCCAATTGGAATACCAATTACAACCTCTTGTCGGAATGTGAGGAACCAAACCCTGATCGGAATAACAAAACAATCACCCTGATCGGAATGAGGAGTGGACTCCAGATCGGAATGCTGTCACCTATACCTTATCGGAATACCAAACTCACCCCTTGATCGGAATGTCACAAACCCTTTTCCGACCAAGCAAAGGAGCGCTGGTCGGAATAATAAACCCTTTTCCGATTGGTTAGATCAGAATATGGTAAATAAAAACGTAATAAGCTAGTTCTAATAAGCTATTAATCAAATAAGCACTAGACTAAAGACCTAAGCAAACACGTGTAAGAAAAAACTAATAAGCTACAATTTAAAGACTTTTGAAAACACGAAATAAGAAAGATGTACGAAAATAAACTTTATATAAAAAATAACTTTTATAAAAACTTTAAAAACTTAAAGATAAACACAAATAAGCTATAAAAATCAATAATCCAAAACAATCAAAAGCATAAAAACATAACCTTTAATCAAAAAAGCAACACAAAAAGCATGTAAACAATGAGATTAAAGCATGGAAAGAAAGGTAGATGAGAGATTAAACAAGAAAAGTAAAAATTCAATAAAGATAAAAGTAACTTACTTGGAACTTAAAGTGCAAGACAAGGTAATTAAAGTGCAATAAGGTAAATGTGCAAGTAAATAAAATGGAAGAACTAATTGTCACTATTAGCCAACAAAATGAAATGATTAATCCTAATGACTATTTATAGGGGAGGATTAGGGAGTGCTTAGGAAGCTTCCTCCCCTCTTTCATTTCTTCTTAATTGCATCATTAGGTCCTTGCTTTCTTTAATCTTCTTAAATCTTGGACTTTAATGATTTTGGCTCGGGATTTCTTTGAACTCGTCTTTTAATTCTTCAATAAATAAGACTTGAGTTCTTCGGCTTTTGGTAAACTTACGTCTTTTGACTTTTTCTTCGATAAATCTTCAGAATTGGTCTTGGACTTCCGTTCTTTTTGCACTCTTGACTTCTTGACTTCGTCTTTCATCTTTTTCTTCAATAAAAGCCCGTGAATGCCCAAGTTTTCTCCACTTTTCACAATTTCGTCCTCAATCACAACAAAAACACAAACCACGCATAAATCTGACATAAATGACATAAAATACACGTTTTGGCTCGGTTATTATTGTAATTAAGTGGTAAAAAGGATGGGTGTTTACCCACCTATCAGTATACAAGCTAGTTCAAACCAATCTTCAACTTATGGCTTTAAAGAGATCACGACATGTTTAGATAGGAATAAGTATGTGTCATCTACAAGTAGGTGATTCACCTACTTGGAAAATATCTACAAAATATCTATATGATATGATCCTATGTTTAAATTTAGTAGAGAAAGAGTTTGAATTCATTTTTGGAGGGAAAAAGCTAGGCGGATTGAAAACTAGGGCTTGTAACTTTATACTTAGTGATTTTGATGATTAAGGGTTTAGGAATGTGATTAGTGATGGATTAGGGTTTTATTAGGGTATATACATTGTAATTAAGAAGTTTGGGTCTTTGGTTTGAAGTTTAATAAAGGTTTGATGTGAAAATGGGAAGAAAACTTAGGCGGGTTAGGGTTTCTAATGATTTATGGTTAAGTCTTAGTAAAAGTGATTATCCTTCAATTAGCTACTAATTTAAACTCAATTTATACATCCTAAATTGTCCTCAATGTGTTCATGAATTCCATACATTGGTTTTATTAAGTTATTCTAAGTAAACATGTCTAAAGGGTGAAAATACCCATTTTGACCTCATTTACAAGCCATGCATTGAAATCTTGTAACTTGTGCATTAGGGGTACTTGTACATTGTCTTAACATAATCTTATAACCTTAATGAAGTTCTATGAGTGTTTGTATACTTGTCCTAAAATACTAGGTAATGATTCTATGTAGATTTCTTAATATTAGGGTTTCCATGTCATTAAGCCTAATGACTTTCTATCTTGGGTAATTAGGGTTTATTTCTTAATTCAAGCTTATTATAAGTCTTATATATTATGTTTATGACTTTTAGAGTCTCTACATTCTTAGTTTAAGGGTTTATATAGGTTAATCATATCTTAGGGATAATTAAGTGAGCTTAGGGTCCTATGCTTTGAAAACTTGTACTTTATGCTTTAATAATTTGTAACTTAGTTTAACATAAATGTATTAACTTATTATGATACTTAATTGATTTTTATAATTAGTTGCAAAAGATTAGACTCTAATTCATTATAGAATGGATTTTATATGCTAACTTTGGTTACTTGGCCTTAACTTGTAATTAGCCCTGGATTAGTGAATATTAGTAATTTGTGATCAATTATATTTTCTTTATATGTTAGATTATAATTAGTATAGTGTATTTGATAATAGTACATATATATTATGTAGTTATATTGCTTGAAACATTGTTTATCAAGGGTTTCTAGGTGGTGATCTAGACTATTATGTACATTTACTTATACTTAGTTTTGTATAGTTTGTTCTTATCATTCTCAGGTATTATTATATCTTCAAAGTATAGTTTATGATTTGTTTATAATCGGTAATGACTTATTCATATGTATTCTCCATTCATCGTTTACCATTCTTGAGTTTACAACTCAATTAAAGGGATTCTAGGTTTCTAAGGGAATTTAGAGCATCATAGTTATATTTGAGATGTTCTTATTATTATGGTACTTATAAGATCACTTTTAGAGTTTAGAATTGATATATACAAGATCTTCATATCTTATAAACATAAGTAGAATTGATAGTGTGAGTTATGTGAGTTTGTGCACCTTGTTATGTAAGCTACTCGCATAATTCATATAGGAAAAATCAATAATTTTCACCATAAAAACAAACTATTATTTATTTCACAAGAATAGTTGAAAGTCCCAAAATATAACAATTGTCGAAACTATAACTCGTATAAACACAAATACACAACGAAATACTTTTCAAACGAGTAATGCTTTATTAATTGTTATAAACAAAGTATTACAAAGTGCTATGAATACACCCGTTGAATGAAAATAAGAAATGAACCCTAGAACGAGTAAACTTGATTCAAGCCTCAAGTCTACAAGAGAACCTATGAGTCGCTGGTAGACAGCTGAGGGCTCAGAGGTTCCAAAGGGAGAAAGAACTTAGAGGATTTATCCAAGCACAAGGGTTAAATAACTTTTCTTTCTCCCTCCTATTTATAGTGGTACAAGGTTGCTTCCTTAGTGGGAGTAGTTGATACGTGTCATCTTCTGAGTGGAAGAGTACAACGTATTAAATGCATGTCCAAATCGAGACATGCCTTTAAAATACTTTAGGTGAACATTCTGCCAACTGTTCACCTTTTGTCCCACTAGTTCGTACTAGGCTTTATCTTGAATCTCTTGTTTTGTCCCGCTCAAAACACTTTGTAGATTCTCCCGCCTAAACTATAAAAGGATCAGACAAGCTTTGCTTGCATAAGACTTCTAGGGTTCTAAGTGATCTCTGAGTATTGTCAACTCAGAGATCCTTGAACACCAACACATTCATTCTACATCCCAACTATTCATAATCGCTGGTAAGTATGACTTCAGATTATCTTCGACTTCTCTGACGTTGTCTTTGACTTGAATGTTCCTGGTGTGCCAGCTGAGGCTTTGCCTTCCGCTGGTCTGGTCTCTGTCGATGGTCCTCTCAGTGACCAGTAACACTTAGTCTAATTTAAACAAATCTATTCTGGGCCATAGTTAAAACTTTCATTAGCCCAACAATCTCCCCCTATTTGTTTACAAATTATACTAAGTCTAGAATTATTGTAAGTGAGTACACAACTTCTTCTTACACATAATTTTAACAAACATACCTCATATTTTTATTCAACATAAAGAACCTAGCCTATTACATGGACACCTAGTGGTGTAAAATAAAAACAAAAGATTCTTCAACGATCAAGGCCTTGGTCAACAATTCTCTGTGCTTCGACTTTATCAGCTCTAGAGTTAATGATTAGCTCAATTTCGAACTCAAATTCATTGTCTTCTTTTCAATTCCTCAGTATGCCTTGCTTGAGTCTGATGAGTTGTATGGTTGAAGCCAAGTGTAATTTATTTTTCCTCTAGAAGCAGTATTCATAGTTACCATTCATGAAGACCATTCCCTTCTCTGGTTTGGAGTAGACTTGACCACCCACTGGCTTTGCAATCTCTTTTGGAAGTACAAGGTTTCTGTACATTCCATCCAAAACAACATTTTCAGTGACTAGTTTCTCTACCAGAGGCCCCATTGGGGTTTTCCTTTTCCTTTGTCCTTGTGTCTGTTGTTGTTGTGGTAACTGGGAAGGCAGAGGTAGCTTCAGCTTATTAGCAGTGTCTCTTACCCAGTTGAGTTTGGCTAGTATATTTTTCATCATTTGGGCTGCACCAGGCCCAGTCTTCTTTTGGGCAAGAGACAATACTTCTAACCCTTTAGAGAGACCTAGATCTCTAAGTTTGAAGTCACTGCTGACTTTGTAGTTGGTTATATCATTATTTATGTATAGGGTCATCACCACCTTTTTATCTTTATCAATGTAGCAGGCGTACTTGGTGATTTGCCCATGCTCAGCTCTTTGGTTTACAATCCTTTCATACTCTTTTTAAAGATTTTTTCTCTTTGCTTCATGTTCTTTGAGCTTCTTTAGCTGAGCCTCCTTAACAACTGGTGAGGGTAGTTTTTCAGAGCCTTTTTGCTTTTTAGTTCAGCAGCTCTGATGTCAGCTAACCTTTTTTGTTCAATGATCTGAGCCTTTGCTTTCTCTGGGGTTAGTTGTGGTTCACCTGCACTTTTGAACTTGTTCAAGTCCGAGTGTTTGGGGGTGGATCCTCCTTCCTCTTGTAAAGAGTGTAATGTTATAACTAGCACCTCAGTGGTAATCCCTTTGCCCTTGTCTTTTGCTACTTCAGTGGTAGGTTTGAAGGATCTGATTGGGATTGGTGAAGGGATTGGTTGAGTTGTGGGTTTTGGTGGTTGCTCACCCTTATATGGAGCATCAATTTCTTCTTCAGAGGTGGAGGTAGCAGAGTTCTCCCCTCAGGCATAGCCCCAGCAGTAGTTGTGCCTGATCCTTCTTTATGGAACTTAAGGAATTCTTCATGTACAAAGAGACAGATTTCCTTAAGCTCTTCTTATAATAGTTCTTGAAGAAGTTGCTTGGATGGTTCAAAAGCCTTGGCAATGGTTGCGACATTTGCCTTGATCGCTGTTGTGAGTACTGATGGCATGTACTGCTGTAGACTCTAGTTTATGACTACTGGAAGTTGAGTTTTCAAGGCATTACCTAGTAGTTGCGGAAGCAATGATGTCAGAGAAGATTCCACATATGAAATTAGGGAAGTCTCTAAGTTGGTGGTGAGTTCTTCAGCAACATGGGTGAGAGTTTGGATTTCAAATAGGAGAACATCATTAGTGACTTTAGGCTTCGTGATGCTGATGTCTCCCTCTGAACCCATAGAGCCTCAGCGACCAATTCTTAGACATATTTCATTCTTGGAACAGGGACTGGCTTGAGTTCCTTCAAGTATTCCCAATGTTTCCTTGCCCCTAGCTCCATAACATTTGGCAAGGTGGGGAGTGGAATAGGTCGTTGTTCCCATAGCTGCTTGGCAGCAAGTTCCTGAACATTGGTCATTGATGGGAAGGAAATGGGCTTCAACTCAGATGTTACTTGGTCATCATCAACATCCATGTCTTCAAAGTCTGAAATAGTAAGATCATATTCAATGATAAAGACTTCATCATCAGGTATGGAGTCAATGTCTGACATGGCAGCGAGATCAATAGTGGAGGCTTCAGCATTATCATCATCAGCAAAGGTGAAGGCATCATTGTTCTACTGTTCCTCATGAAGATTGAAAGCCTATTATGAAATTTGTTAGTGACCAGTGTGTGAATTAATATTGAAGTTATAGATCGCCATTCGCTGCCCCTAGGAAAGTTGGGTGTGATTATCCAGCCCCCCTCCTCCCCCAAGGATTTCTCATTGGGACTCTTTTATTGTGAAAAAAATATGGTGAAGGGTCGCCATTCGCTGCCCCTAGGATAGCTGGGTGTGATTATCCAGCTCCCCCTTAAGGATTACTCCTATGGACTCTTTTGATTTGTGAATATTATGAGGTGAATGGTCGTCGTTCGCTGCCCCTAGGATAGCTGGGTGTGATTATCCAGCTCCCCCTGAAGGATTGCTCCTTGGGACTCTTTTAGTTGCGATACATGATGTGGGAATGGTTGCCTTTCTCTTCCCCTAGGATAGCTGGGTGTGATTATCCAACTCCTCCTGAAGGATTGCTCCTTGGGACTCTTTTAGTTGTGAAGTATTTGAAGGTAAAGGTTGCCTTTTATCGCTGCCACTAGGAAGACTAAGGGTGATTATTCAGTCCCCCCCAAAGAATAAATTCTTTAGGACTCTTTTATGATGATGGGACCCAGAGTCTAAGTGAAGTGCAGAGACTCTGGGTCGGGACCTATAATGTGCTCAAGTTGTTATTGACAAGAGCACAGTCCAGAGGGTGAAGGATCATTAGGGTGCGTTATGAGCACAAATGAGTCATTTCCTAGTACCCAGACATAGTGTACAGATAATCCTAAGAGATCTATGTGCTGACACGGACACTCTATGGGTTGAGGTATACCCTAAACTTCATCACTCTCTCCTATAGACTTTTGAGAGTGATTGCTTGTGAACCTCAAAAAAACATAAGGCAAACTAATACCTAAGAGATATCAGCGTAGAGAGGGTTCTTAGTCGTCTCTGCTGACTTGGAGACACTAGACTCTGGTTGTTTGTCAGTTGTTGGCTCTTTTTCCACATCCACCAGAGAAGGGGATAGGTTCTTCTTGTTCTTGGTCTTCTTCGATGGATTAACAGAATGGGCTTCAGAAGATAGGGGGATGTCTTTCCTTTTCTTCTTCTTATCCGTCAGCACCTTGGGCCGAGAAGTAGACTACACAGAGGTCTTGGATAGAGACTTGTCAATCTGACTTTCAGCATTCACCTCATTGTGAGGGATCAAGGGCTCATCTTCATCAGCAGGTAACCAGCAACATGCATCATATGCCTTGTCAGAGGCACTTCATCATCTAAGGGAGTCTTTAGCGATACGGGTGTGATGTGATAGGGAGAGAAAGAGTGAAGTTCATCATTTGTGTAAGTTTCACCAAGAATATCCTCTATAATGAGAGAAAGATATCTTGTGTAGTAAATGGTAGCCAGTCTATTCTTCTTCCCTTTATTCTCAAGCTTGGCAATGAGGTCGGTGTAAAGTATATGGGCGATCCCTATGTCCTGCCCCCAAATCAAGCTGTAAGCAATTGCTTGTTGAGATCTATTCAGCTGATCATGTGACCCCTGGTTTCCTCCCAGACATTTTACAATGTAAATCATCAGCGTCCTCCATATGGGCGAGAAATACTTCACCTTAATCAGGGATTTGTTTTGGTAAGCTTGGGAGGTGAAAGGTTTGTCATCATCATCATGAGGACAAAGAGTTGTTAGAGCCTTCTTTACTGTGGCGCTGGCTGGCATAACGGTCATATCTTCATTGACGTTAAGTCCAATGACCCTGGCAAAGGTTGTGAAATCAAAGGTGAGAGGATGAGGATGGGTATAGAGGTTGAAGGTGATGTGTGAGGATGTTTGATCAACTTCAGCGGAGAACCAGAACTCCCTTAAGTATTGCGAGTAGCAAGTAGAATGTTTCATAGTAATGGCTTCGGCTATGGGTGAGTTCTTGAAGAAGGTTAACAATGGTGTGTATAGAGGATTGTTGTGTTCGAGAAGCGCAACACAATTATTGAGAGCAATCTTTCCCTCGGTTACCCCAAAGTCGACGTTAGAAGCGGCCAAGACGGTGAATGAAGGGTTTGTTGCAGATGCCGCCCTTGTTGTTTGAGTGAAGGTTTGGAGGATTAGAGAGAGATGAATAGTATGTGTGTGTGTGAAAATATGTGAGATGTGATAAAGTGAAAATGAGTCAAGGGTTTGTAAAAAGCTTTTGCCGTTTTCCAATTAAAGCATTAAATGTAAATGTTTGCCTTTTGAGAAAAGGTGCGACCCCTTGACCCTTTATGTGATTTTTTGTCCCCTTGAAAAGCGGGAAAGTTGTTGACATTGAAAGACAATCATTTGAATTAAATACAGGAATATATTAACTCCCATTGGAATGTAACTACCTTGTTACATTCAATTCTCTTAAATGCCCAGAGACATAGATCACTTATCAGATTTGTTTATCAATATTGAGCATACCCAGCTCAGTAACCAGCCTAGTAAAACTTGGCTCAGCCAGAGGCTTGGTGAAAACATCAGCGAGCTGGTATTCAGTGGGTACAAAATGAAGCTCAATATCACCTTTTAAAATATGGTCTCTGATAAAGTGATACATGACGTCAATATGCTTGGTTCTGGAATAAAGTACCGGATTATTAGAGATGGCTATAGCACTTGTGTTGTCACAGAATATGAGAACCTTTTCATAGTTGATTCCATAATCAGCCAACTGACTTTTCATCCAGAGAACTTGAGCACAACAACCAGCGGCAACTACATATCAGCTTCATCTGATGACATGGCCACTGAGTTTTGTTTTTTTGCACTCCAACATACCAACTTTCCTCCAATTGACAGCTCCCATAGGTGCTCTTTCTATCAAGGCAGCACCCAGTATAGTCTGAGTCAGAGTAGGCTTTGAGGTCAAAGCCTGATCCATTTGGATACCAGAGACCCAGTGAGGGAGATCATTTTAAGTACCTGAAAATTCTTTTGACAGCTACAAGGTGGGATTCCTTGGGGTAGCTTGGTACCTAGCACAAAGACATGTGGAGAATTGTATGTCTGGTCTGCTTGTTGTGAGGTACATCAGTGACCCAATCATGCCTTGGTGTAAGGTCTCATTAACAGAGACCCCTGAGTCATCAGCTCCCAAGTTGTTGGGAGGAAGCATGTGGCATTTCACTGATGCACAATCAGACAGATCATACTTCTTGAGCAAATATCTAACATATTTTTCTTGACAAATAGAAATTTCTTTTGAACTTGTTTAACAAGTTTTTTCTTTGTTCTTCCATAAAATGCAGGTCAAATAAGGTGTAACCACTGACATGGTCTCTATCAGGACCTTCAGGCATATAAAGCAATATTTGTACCTTTTCATGGTGATGTCCACCCATTGGCCTGATCTAGCTTCGCTCTTCCCAACAGCAGGTTCTTCATCAGCCACAACCATAAAAGCTCTGACAGGCGTGGTTCCTTCGTCCTCTGATGTAAAAGGTTCATCATCCCAGTCAAATGAAGCAACGATCAGACCTTTTTCAGTCTTTTTGTTGTCCTTTTTCTTTGCAGCGTCTTCAGCCTTTTGGTTAAGTTTCATCAGCTCAGCTTTCAATGCTTTGTACTTGACCTTGTAGTCCTTATTTCCCTCTGAGTCAGAGTGGGAAGTTTGCTTGAAAGGTGATGTAGAAAATTTCTTTTTGCTGCTGTGGTTACTGCTGGATGATGGAAGGCTCGGAGATGAGGTTTTGTTTGACCAACAATCTTTCTGAAAGTGACCGGTTTTTCCACAAGTGTAGCATGACACCTTGGATTTGTCGACTTTGGCAGCTCCAACTCTTCCTCATCTCTTGTAGTATCTCTTTTGGTCAGTCATAAGAGCTCTGTCATGGAACTCAGCATGCAATTCATCAAGAAATTCTTGACTGCTTCTTGTATCCTCTTCTATGTCAGAGTCACTGTCCTAAAAGGAATGGTTAGCAACAAGAGCTTTTGAACCAGTGATTTGGGTGGTAAACCTATCAGTCTCTAATTTGTAAATGGAGTCAATCAGCCTTTCTTCATAGTTATATCTACAAACAGTTGGGCCAGAGTATCATTCTTGATAGCATTATTTGCTCTTAAGGTCTGGTTTAGGCTAAACCATTTCCTAGGTAAACTGTTAACAAAAGTAGCATTAATCTCAGCCTTAGGTAGAACAACTCCATTGTTTCCTAAATCATTCAACAAAATCTTAAGCCTAGTATAAGTTTGAGCAACAGTTTCTGTTTCCAAAGCTTTAAAAGCATTAAACTTGAGTCTCAGGGCTTGGATTTTGGTTTCTTTTGTTTCCTCTGGACCTTCATACCCTAGAGTCCACATATCTTTAGCAGAGTTGCATTTGATTATGGACTTCATAATGTTCTTGGGTAGGCAAGAGACTATGATACTTTTGAGTCTCTTGTCCTGGTTAGCCAGACGTCTATCCGCTGGAGACCATTGGTTAGCAGGCTTCTTAATGGGTCTCTCAGGGGTAGAGGAAATGGCCAATGGCACATAAGGACTATTTTCTAAGATTTATATTAAGAAGAGTTCTAAGCCATCTAAATAAATAAGAAATTCACTTTTCTAACTTAAGAAATCTTCTTCATTAAACGCTAGAACATTTGACACATGTGACCCCCCACGAACATCAAGAAGTTGGGGAAGGTCATCATCATTATTACTAGTGCTTACAACCGGTGTAGGCATGGTAGTAGATGTGGTGGCCGGTGTGTTGGTCGAAGTGTTACCTTGACTAGTTTGACCAAAGGGTGGTGGTATAGGAGGCATAGTTTTAGTCATATTTGGATCTTGATTTTAAAACAATAACGGTTTATAAAAAGTTTTATAAATCAAACCGCTCTGATACCAATTGAAAGTCCCAAAATATAACAATTGTCGAAACTATAACTCGTATAAACACAAATACACAACGAAATACTTTTCAAACGAGTAACGCTTTATTAACTGTTATAAATAAAGTATTACAAAGTGCTATGAATACACCAGTTGAATGACAATAAGAAATGAACCCTAGAACGAGTAAACTTGATTCGAGCCTCAAGTTTACAAGAGAACCTATGAGTCGCTGGTAGACAGCTGAGGGATCAGAGGTTCCAAAGGGAGAAAGAACTTAGATAATTTATCCAAGCACAAGGGTTAAATAACTCTTCTTTCTCCCTCCTATTTATAGTGGTACGAGGTTGCTTCCTTAGTGTGAGTATTTGATACGTGTCATCTTCTGAGTGGAAGAGTACAACGTATTAAATGCATGTCCAAATCGAGACATACCTTTAAACTAATTTGGGTGAACAGTTTTGCCTACTGTTCACCTTTTGTCCCACTAGGTCGTACTAGGCTTTATTTTGAATCTCTTGTTTTGTCCCGCTCAAAACACTTTGTAGATTCTCCCGCCTAAACTATAAAAGGATCAGACAAGCTTTGCTTGCATAAGACTTTTAGGATTCTAAGTGATCTCTGAGTATTGTCAACTCAGAGATCCTTGAACACCAACACATTCCTTCTACATCCCAGCTATTCATAATCGCTGGTAAGTATGACTTCAGATTATCTTCGACTTCTCTGACGTTGTCTTTGACTTGAATGTTCCTGGTGTGCCAGCTGAGGCTTTGCCTTCCGCTAGTCTGGTCTCTGTCGCTGGTCCTTTCAGCGACCAGTAACACTTAGTCTAATTTAAATAAATCTAGACTGAGCCATAGTTAAAACTTTCATTGGCCCAACAATAGTGTATATAATACATAGATGAAAATACTGGGTTGTCATACATATTTCATTATGATATTGAGCCTTGTCAAACATATTTGATTCTCAACTATAAGCCACACGCCACTTACTATAGCCATCCATACTCAATTTTGAGTTTTATGGCCAATATACAATATCATATATATATATATATATATATATATATATATATATATATATATATATATATATATATATATATACAATGTTATATATGATCAAGGCATGTCTAAATAGCTTAAAGATATTCAGTGTAAATTAGTCATAAAGTTTGGTATTTTCTTGTGGTTAGTCACAAAGATCATATATGATATCTCATGTATCATATTTGATATGTCTATCATATATCATATATATTTGATAAATAAGGTATCATATATGATACATCAAGCTTACATCAGCTACATAAAATTCCTAATAATACAACTTATTAACATGCAAGTGAGCTTATTCACAACACTATTATTCAGAAAACATTATAATTCGTTTAAATAAGGTAATAAACTGGCTTATAATTCAACACAATAAATCCAAATCATCTCATTCACAAGCTTATTTATAACTCTCATTTAATTCAAAAGCTTATTCAAACAAATAAGCTTATACAAATACATCACCTATAAAGTTAGCTTATAAGTAAGAACAATCAATCAAAAATTCGTTTAAAATAAGCTAATTAAAAGCTTATAAATAGAATGATAATAAATTAATAAGCTTATTCAAAATCAAATAAGCTAAAAATAAAAATAGATTTTTATACATATCTGATGATGATACTTGCCTGATCATGAATTCGTGTTGATTAACTGATCGATTCATGATGGATTCATGATGATGATCGTGAGGGATTGGTGATTATAAGCTTCGGTATATCAGTTGTAAAGAGAGAAACTTGTTCGGGGGTATAGATATAAATAGAACGACGGTGTGTGTGTGTATTATATGAGAAAGAAAGAAGATAAGGTATATAATGAGCGGGTGAAATGATGAAAATATCTCTGCAGTGTAAAATGAAAATTTAATCTTAGCCATTAAATGGTAGAGAAATATAAGGTGGGGATGAGTCCCCCTATATCTTAGAATCACAGTCCCATTTAACAAACTGATGACATGGATATTTTGCAATGCATTGAACTTCAAAAACATGGTCATTGAACTACCCATTGTGGATGGCCTTATAATGTTTCGAAATATTTTGGTGGCCCTTGAAATGTAGTGGCCCTGTGCCAATGTGCTTATTGCACATGCCAATCGTCGACACTGAGTAATTTAACCATTTAAAGTTTGATCTAGATCCAATTTATGTTTATTGATTTAATTCATTAAACTTAAAGGTTAGTATGCGCACTCGTAGGTTAAATAGTTATTAAATCCACGAATTATAAACTCTTATGAACATCATATTTTCCAGTGAAAAATCGAATGTTGAAGAATATATTTGTCATTTCAGTGGGCTTCGACCATCGATCAACGCAAAAAAGATGTAAGATGTTACTAAACGTGAACAACTATAATAAAATTCGTAATTAATGAATACGAAAATTAGAAACCATAAAGACAAATTTGTAATCTACCCTCTCCTATAATACTTGGTGAAAAAATTTGAAAAAGAAAAAGAGAAAGCGCGCTTAGGCGGGGAAACTAAATAATTCAAACAAATCTCAAAATTCAAAATTTTCATACCAGACTCCTATTGGTCCATTTCATTTCACACGGATTGGAAACCTATATTTAACCAACGGCCAAGATCATCCCATCCAGATCAGAAATACACTACCCACAAACCAAAATCACTATATAAACAAACACACTCACTCACATTCTTCACAACAATCTCAAACAATCAAAACAAAGAAACATTTTATAAAAACCAAATGGAGGGAACCGGTAAAGTTAAGAAGGGAGCCGCAGGAAGGAAAGCCGGTGGGCCGCGAAAGAAGTCAGTTACTCGATCTGTTAAAGCCGGCCTTCAGTTTCCAGTTGGTAGAATTGGAAGGTATTTGAAGAAAGGTCGTTACGCTCTCCGTGTTGGTACTGGTGCCCCTGTTTACCTCGCTGCCGTTCTTGAATACCTTGCGGCTGAGGTGTTGGAATTGGCTGGAAATGCAGCCAGGGACAACAAAAAGACTAGGATTATTCCGAGACATGTTTTGTTGGCGATTAGGAACGATGAGGAACTTGGAAAGCTGTTGTCTGGAGTTACTATTGCTCATGGTGGTGTTTTGCCAAACATTAACCCTGTTTTGTTGCCCAAGAAGACTGCTGCTAAAGAGTCATCAACACCAAAGTCTCCATCAAAAGCCGGAAAGTCTCCATCAAAAGCCGGAAAGTCTCCAAAGAAGGCTTAGATTAGTTTGATGCGTTTGGATTAATGTAACTGTTGCTGGTGTTTTTGTTTGTTTTATTTGCTAGGGAAGTTAATGTAGTTTAAGTTATTAGATGTAATCATCGAAAATTGAATGAAAACTACTTGTTTCTGTTTAATTTTACTGTGTTTGATGATGAAATCAAGTATTCATAATTATCCGGTGTATCATTAAAGATTGCACACTTCTGAAGTCAAGTTGTTTATACTGTGGTTTGAAATAATACGCCATCTGAACTAGCTTGTCCAAATACCTCTAACGAGCTTGATATTTTGATCCACACTGTATAACTGAATTACTTTTATTCTTGTAATTCAGAATTTCGTAAAACGTACTAGTAATACACATTACTACTAGCACAAAAGTTGCAACAAAGAAGGTATCATACCCCAATCTACCTAATTGACATACAAATGATTTTCAGCAATTTTTTGCCAGAAAAATAATGAGACCTGGATGTTGTCTCCAATCTTTGTGTTTTAGGCTCAATCGGGAGTTCTGGACCAAAGTAGGATGTGTTTTTCACTAGCCATAAACACCAGATCGATGTCAAAATAACGACGTTGAAGAAAACTGCAGTTTAAAGAACGTGTAAAAAGATGATCTGTCATTACTCATTCCCATTGTCAAATTATTCCTAGACGGATACTAAGCTCCAACTTTCCACCAATTTAACACATGACTCCAAAATAAAAGTTCCAAAAGAAAACAGGCCTCCACACTACGGTAGCGAGATAAAGAGTATGAATGTGAAAACACGCAATTCATCCTCCAAAATTCTAATTTCTGCACACTTTCTATCTGATTACAAGGGGATAAGTGCGCAAAAAGATTGGAAGCCATTTACTAATGACAAATAATGGTCAATGTAACACATGTTATGGTAACAGTTAACACGACTTGGGTGATATTAAGGATACAATCATACAATCAGAGACAGGTCTATATAAGTTTAGCCTTCTTATTTACTGAGTCATACTAGGGTCACACATGGTCACTATCACAGAATATGAATTTCACGCAAATGATAAGCGAATAACATAGCTCACCGAGCGCTTTTACTTAACCCAATCACATGTAAACACTTTAATTTTGTGAAAATCTCTATAAAATTAGAGTTAGCATAGGGCATTTCTCAAAATATAAAATATCTCTTGAATTTGTTACAAACCAATACAAAAGATTTACCAGAATTACTAATTGCAAGACAAAACATCGAGAACAAAGCTGCGTGAGCTCAACAATCACGTAGCACATCTAACTTACATACATAGAGGTCTACAAGAATGTTAAAATACAGACATTGGGATCAAATTTACCACATTTGACTTAAAAGTCAAACATAAGTCTTTCTATAGAACACAGGGTTACCAAACCTTAAATAAGATAACTGGTTCCTATAATAGCAATGTTACATCACAAGAACAAAAACCATCATCCAAACATTCTGACCGTTTAAAGTTATCTCCGTCCTCCAACTTTTAAACCTGCGGGTTTAAGGTTTTTTTCCTTTCCTTGATCAGCCATATCCTCATCATCATCGATATAAATAATACCAGGATCATCACCATTGTTACTCACTTCATCATCCTCATCATCGTCTTCGTATTCTTCTTCTTCGTTGTCGTCATCATCATCATTGTCATCCATATCAGCACGAAGTGTTTGGAACTCAGGAGGAGGGACGCATTCCTCTGTGATAGCCTCGTCCTGTTTCATAACAAGGTGTCTGATGACTCTCTCATCTTTATCTAGCATGCTCTTGAAATCATTGATCCATTTTGCTTCAATCTCGAAGTTCATTAAGATGTAATGTGCGTTTTTTGCTTTTTGTATTTTGTATGCCAGCCTTCTAAGTCCCCAGTCACTGAATCTATGCACTCTGCCCTTTTTCTCAGTCAGAAACTCTGCAGAAAAGAATAGGTCATTAATGCATTTCTTAGTTTTTTTTAACAGTCAAACTTATTAGCTGAAGTTGCAGAGTCTGTCATTCTTGAAAGTTGAAGGAATTCAGAGTCAAACATCTATTTTATACATATTAATATGTAAGAATATCAATTAAAAGGCTAATGTCAAGATTGTACTATTTTCTGATACTTACAATGTGTAACTCAGTCATAAATCATTTTTTGAGAAAAAAATAGATAGGAAGATCCCATGTTTAAACCAAAAGCATACATTTTGACTCTCCTATGTTGAAATTCTGAGGATATTTGTATAGGTGAACTAATCTAGTCATACGTAGGCACCAATGGAACCAATGGATCACCTTGAACTTTCAGATTAACTTTCTCAACATCTTCTTCGAAGTTCTCATGGATTAGATAGACCACTTCGTAGTGACGATCTGCAAATAATAAGGTAAGAAGAAATAGATAATAAGAACACATGACCCACAGAATGAGGAATACAAAGCCAAACTTATCATATTCAACAACGAACGATTGAGATAAAACTAAGCATGGATACATAAAAAGAAGTCTTAGTATACTGTCTGCTCCTATTTAGAGACACTGGATAACACAGTTCATATGAGTTTGTACCAGTAATTTAGAAGTTTATCAAGTTAATGAAATGTGGATGGCAAAAGGCTTACTCGTCATAGTTTTGTAATTTCAAATGTACTGCTTTTCATTTCAAAAGCGATAAATATCGACACATTTTAGCTTTAAAGAGCCCAAGAATTATACCAAGGTACACTAGAACAAATGGGTGTAAGAAAAACGTAAAACATACGTGGTCATGTGGATTAGAGCTTTGAAGAAAATAAGTTTGAAATTTAAGTCAAAGGCTACGATAAAAGAACAAAAGGGGTATAACGAATACAATTTAACTTGATGGTTTGTTTCAGTTCTATGTTAGCTCCACTGTTTTGAAAATGCAAAATCACAAATGATATAGTCTATGTGCTTACAAGTTACAACAAACCTCGTATTCAGGTT
This sequence comes from Glebionis coronaria, assembly GCA_025667525.1. Classification (NCBI taxonomy): domain Eukaryota; kingdom Viridiplantae; phylum Streptophyta; class Magnoliopsida; order Asterales; family Asteraceae; genus Glebionis; species Glebionis coronaria. The sequence goes on along the minus strand of CM046879.1, from coordinate 173,460,092 downwards.
GCAACAGCTGACTAAAAAAGGAATTGTAGTAAAAGCATTTGATTATCAGTCCATTGTCTAATATCCTTTTATCTTGAACACTACCAAGGGTCAATAACTTGTATCAATGAGAATGGCCAAAAGGTGGCCCAAACGAACACATATCGCACTTTATGGTACATAGAAAGATAAAATAATACCGCCTACTTATTATCAACATTAGAAAATAAAAATAGAAAGAAGCATACTTTGTTCGGCATCCAAATCACTTTCCAGCATAAGATTTAGAGCTTCATAGAGTTCCTCTACATACAAAGAAACATTACAATTAGTTCGGATTACACTCCATGTACGGAATAAAATAAAAATATAACCTGAGAAACTATTATGAAATCAGAACATGAACAAGTCAATATATAAAGTCAAAACATCATTTGACTTACGTTCATCGTCATCTGCAAACTCTGGAAGAAGTTTACCGTCTTCCTGCACTACTTTCTGAAATACAAATCAAGTCCAAGTTAATAACGAATTTTGAACTCAAAATCGATTAGAGAGATCTTGATCTTTATATGTATGCACATGCCAGATGCAAAAGTGAATTAACCCAACAAAAACATATGTGCACACATCACACGAAAGAACATATAGACATACAATTACAAAGAATATACCCCATCTTAACTCTCAGGTGATTTTAGCATGCCCTTAAAACGTGTTTGGTACCGTCTATTATAGTGACTTTCAAGTCACAAAATATACATATAACCTTAAGGCCACTTCTACATATTAAAGTGACATTTTGATCAGATAAGAGTAATCATACCAGCCATTCTACTTGGTGGTGTTTAAACGTACATTTGAAGATTATTGCAAACTGACGAACCAAAATCACATTATCAGAAAAATATAGATAATCAGTTGATAAAAGATAGAAACATCAATGAGAGTTTTTTTTTTGGGTAACCATGGTTTCCAACCTTTTGGCCGACTAATCCGCTGGGTTTGAACCCACCGCCACAAAGACACAAATCAGGTAAAGCCCTGCCCTCCCCTTTCAGGAGGCTAGCGTGGCCACTTTAAGGTTGTTTGCACCTAACAGAAATTGAACTTGAGACCTCCCACGTTTTACAGTCATAGCCACAAGCCCTTTTGTCACTAGGCCACCCTTGAGTGGTTTCATCATCCACCAGAGTTTACATTTATCAACAACTGAACATATACGATTATTGTTACACTAAATAACCATAGTATCATAATCAATTCTACCCTCATCACTCATAGCTAATAACTAGGAACACGCATTAAAAAACATCTAAGTTATAATAACATGAAACTGTTAATATGCCATCACATAAGAAGGGGGAGTGTTTGGTAGAGCTTATTAGGTCTGCTCAGGGCTTATGAGCTTATCAACTTAAAATAAACTAATCTAAACATCCACAGAACATCTAACCATAATGATCTAGAAACCAATATATGTACCATAATAAGATGGTTGATACAGCCCCTCTCACATATAAACGCCACGTTACTATTTTGTAAAAGTAAAAGTAAAAGTAACTCCCAATACCGTCTTCCACGGGTTATGGGTCCCAATACGTCTTCCACGGTGTATGGGGGAGGTCGAGTTGTAGACAACCTTACCCCTACCTAAGGTAGAGAGACTGCTTGTGGTTCTACCACATGTAGAAAAGGACCTTCGACCTTGCGAGGAATATGGATCGAACCCTTGACCTATTTTGTGATGTTTCAAATTAATTGTCCATTACTAAAAATAAAGTTTAGTAAAATACCCCCTACTCAGTACTAAAGTTTACTAAAGGGTGGCCTAACCACTAAGGGGGGACCCAACGGTAAGAATGCCAAGGGTTCAAATCCAATGGGGAGAAAATTAATCCCCGTGGCCACGAATGTTCACATGCGCCGAGTCCGGGCTATCCAAAAGGGTAATCGTCCTGGGATCAGCCAGCTCGCAATGCCAAGTCGGATACCCGTAACAAAAAAAAAAAAACAGTAAATGGTCACCTCACTTATAAATCGGGTAAATAGCTTTTTTGATGATATCGCACAAATATGTATTTCCCTAACAATGCAAAAATGCAGAATGTTATCTCAATCATCATTTATCAAAGACTCTTTGGCGTAAATTCCTTAATAAACAAGGGTAAAACTGTAATTCTATTAAAGGTAACTTGTGAACACTTCCCATATCTACTGTCTAGTCACTAGTGTCTACCAAGAACTCCATCAAAATTACAGCAATTCAACACAAACCCAACTCAGAAAACACAAAAAAACATAAAACAACCAAAATTCAGCCAAAAAAAAAGTACCTGTTTAAGCAAAACAGATTCAGGAAAAAGGCCAGTGGTCTCATCTTCTTTAGGTACAAAGCTATGTCTATCTTCTTTCTTCTTCTTATCATAATTGTTATTTTTCTTAGCAGATAAAATCACAGATTTTCTACTAAATGACAAATTTTGTGGAAAAGATAAGCTGAACCCATTTCTTGAAACTGGATTTAAGGTATGGTTTGTGTCTAGTAATAACCCACTACTAATAGTGGAAGATGATGAAGATACAATTAGTGACTCCATTGAAAAACCTCAAAAAGATAAAATATGAAATGAAGGGGGTTTTAGGATATTGTTCTGTTTCAAGTGTTGTTATGGGTCAGTGAAACTGGCCCAGTTTGCTATGAACTTTAACATGTTAAGTTAGTATTAATTGTTGATATAAACAAGATGTTTCTGTGGTGTAGTGGTTATCACGTTTGCTTTACACGCAAAAGGTCTCCGGTTCGATCCCGGGCAGGAACAATTTCTTTTTCTTTGTTCGATGTTTGTATTTTTACCCATGTTTTCTATCATCTTTTCTTACTTTTGTTGCTATAAACAAGTTAAATATTGTGTTCTGAAAAAGACAATTTAAATCATTTTTTCTTAATCTCAAAATTTCCAATTTCTAAAGGTCATGATACTTGTATAAATAGACAAGTCAAATTTTTTTTAATCTTAACATTGGATGAAATCAGTTAAACAAAATATAAATAAACTACTCTTAAACTACCTATAAGCGACTTGAATTTCGATATAATTATGTTGTTTTTTTATGTATTCTTGTCAATAGAGCTAAGTAAGTTGGTCACCAAATAATTTTAGAGAAGTATTTTTGAAGATGTCTGACGAAATAAAATCCTCTAAAATGAAAGATTCAAAGTTTGCATATTGCTCAATTGAGTGTTGTGTAATCAGGGTTATTCGAGTTGAGCTTGATATTGTAAAATTTTGGACTGAGCTCGTTTATAATTACAAAGCTCTTGCTTAGCTTGTGACAAATTTCACAAGCGCGAACTCAACTCGGGTTGGACTCACTTTTATAACGAGTAAACGATATAAAGCTCAAATCAAACTCGGCTTCCCATTTATTTGTTTAAGCGCTTATATGTATACGTACCTATTCTTAATGCTTATGTAAGCTCGCGGCCCACGAGCCTTGTCCACCTTCAACATATAAAGCTCGAGTCTGAGCTAGATTATTAAAGGAGTCCGACTCATCCTCAGTTCGTTTCGAGCTTTCTATTGATCAGATCTCAACCTTTTTATGAACTTGGTTAATACAGATTCTAATTGCACCTTTTCTTCTACGTTGAGACAAGTTTTGCTGTTGGCTGTTTTTTAACTTCTCCCTTGTTGATAAACTGTCGTGGCTGTCCTCTCATCGTCAAACTAGACCAATGGCTTCTCAAAGAGTTGCTGAGACCAGTGCGAACAAAATCACTTTCCTTAACTCTAGATAAAATTTCATGGTTGATATGGAACTGGTGATTTAGCAAACAAACACCATGAAGCATTATTCATAATAAACAGCGAGGTTTCTTAAAACTGGTCTCAGTCCTCATCTTTAAATCGATACAAGTGGCATGGTTAAGCCGATCCAAGCCTAAATGTCAATATACTGGTTAATTCCAGGACCGAACAATCCCTTAAAAAGTCTCACTGGTCCTTGTTTGGAACGATCTTTGCTCCAAAGTCTCAAACATCTGCTTAAACCAATGTTGTAAACACAGACAAATACATATTCCGTATTCATTTGCGGAATAGTTTGATTACAGGTCAAAAGTAGTTCATACTGACACAGTTCACGTTATCCAGGTTACTGAAGAAAACATTTTAGCAGGTTGTATTAACAATATATACACTTCGGCTAACTTTTAATTTTCTTGACCTATTCGAACCACCTAACTTTTACTCTTTTTTTTTTTTTACCAAACCCATATGACCAGTTAAACATAATATATGATCAAAAATCAACCTATTCATACGTTAGATGGGTTGGAATTGCCACCTCCAGTGCCTGTTCTAAACCATGAGAATCATGAGCCTAAAAAACATTTATGGTCGGAATCTCTTTTAATATAGTTGTAAACTCAGTTGGCAAATGTTGAAAAAGCTACTACGTATGACTTGAGCTCCCGTTTTAGGAAAGGTATTTCATATGCCCATATACATCTCAGTATCTCACCAATTCTAATTGGTCACCATTTCTTACCTTTCTTCTTTCTTTTACTGCTATTGCTGCCACCAGCACCGCCTCCGTTACTTGCACTCCCATTTTTCGAGCTATTTGGAGGGGTCTCCGGGCCACCATTAGCTGCAAAATTGTCAAACATACCCGATTGAACGGCGTTTTGTACCCACTCCATGAATTCTTCTTCTGTCATTGTTTCGTCAATATTTGGCATGCCGCCGCCTCCTCCTCTATGACCTGAGGCCGGTCCCTTACCGTTCCTTGACATTACACTTGTGTTCACGTGAAAACTTGGTTTGTGCGTGTTTGCTGGACATCTCATTCCCTACAACCAAAGCAGATGTCAACAATTGATCAAAAACCAGAAGACATAGAAAGATGTCATGGAAATTTACTTTTCTCCTGTTACACCATTAAGATTCAAGTGAAGGTGGCAAAACGGATATTCATTGGAAAAGGAGTAGGCAGTTTTCAACCCGTTAATGGTTCGACTGTTTAAACTGTTCACTTACGAGCCCTTAAACTCAAAGTCTCAAACAGGCAACCGTGTAAAAAAAGATGAATTTGACACCTCTACAAAGTAAAATAACTTATTTTGGTCATATTAATACTAACATTACTTATACTGCCGCTATGCTTTGTGTTGTAAAAGCTTCTTGCCAACAGACACTACTTTCTGCCCAAGAGAAGTCAGCTGACAGTTTGGCAGTTTTAAGTTGATAAAATTAACTTGCCCGTTCTGTTCGAAAACCAAGGTTATACTAGGCATTTTCTTATCCCTTTAAAATAAAACTGGGGAACAAAAAATGGTTTAAAATTAGATACAATAGCCCGATAAATCCGTATAGTAGCAGGAGTCGCAGAAAAACTGACAGAATTTTCTTACCCTAGGCCTAGGTTTAAGGATAGTATTTACACAAAGCAGGTAACTGTTTACCTGGCAGATATACCATTCTGTGGCATCATATATCTTGCTATCTGCACAAACATAAGCACGAGGAGGGTCTACCTACACATTCATTTGCAAAAAATAAAATGATTAATCTTTTTATAAAGAGGCGGCGAATACCAAAAAGGTAACATGTACGGTTCACATACTTTCTGGAATACTCCGAAAAGAAGAGGTTGTGATGATTGTTCCACCCATCCGTCTCCATCTTTGGCGGGATGAAAGTCTTTACAGTCCTTCAAAGTTAACAAAAGAAAAAAATATAAACAAATAGGATTCAAGTAACAGTCGAGCATGGATCATAACAAAGTAATGTGATTTTGGGGGTACCTGGCAGGATCTGGCTTTAGATTTCGCCTTGTTGGTATAGAACCACATGTGAAACCCGCCACACCTTTGGCATGCAATTCGTCTAGACTCTCCCAATGGATCTTCGAAATGAACCTCTGTGCCTCCAAATGTAGATCCGAAAAACCCATTTCTTTTGTTCTGAAACATATATATTTGTATGATTAATAAGCTGTGGTTGTTTGATGCTGACTAAGAAAAACTGTAAAGCCAACAATGCAACTAATCAAGAGTTCTATTATTTTGGTTTGGTAATATGCATACGTACACATCACAACTAATACACCGTAAAAATGTGAAGAATTTCATGCACTCTGCATCCAGATTTTACATCATAGACTAGTTTTGGAGATAGGTAGAGAAATAGATGGATTAATGCAAAAAGCTAGGCTCTAATAGCATTTATACCACACAAAATATCAGCTGACAGAAATATGTCCACTATATATTGACTGACAATTATATCTTAACGGTACATAATAAGAGGGATAGGAAGATAAATCATTAAAAAAATCATATTAAAAATGGAGCTACTATTCACGTGAGTTGTTTGTTCCTCGCATAATTTTCGAGTTTGTATGACATGACAATATTGTCACGAAAAGAGTGGTTGACTAATTAGCTTATGAAAAAAAAAGTGACACGCCTAATTAGCTTTTGGCCATAATTCTCATATATAGTTATGATCTTATGTTAATTTTGGATTTGTTTCTTACTTTCCTACACTTGCAATGGCATGTTGACTATTATGCTTGTCCCAAAACACTGCGACTAATTATAATAAAAATTTGTCTCAAATAAATATAACATTTAGCCTTTTTCAAAAGGATACTAACCTGAGTTTATCAATTTTCCAATGTGTAATCGCTACAATGTACAATGAAATCCATTCAGGCACATAAGTTTCCTAGAATTTGTCCTGTTAAAAGATTACATTCGCATTTGATCGTCCACCCATGACTTCTAATGACCTAAGTTTATCAATTCAGCCTTTGCCTTTTAAAGAGAGGGAGCTATATATTAGTGAAACGCATATGTACGCGCATGTTAAGTTCAACTTTCAAAAGCTATACTTCACTGCTCCTGTCTCCTCGGTCCTCGGTATAACATTGAAGCTCAGTGTATACAACTTGACATTAAAGTACAATATGCATATAATGCAAATGTCTAGTGTAGCCTAGTGTCACTTCCCATGATCTTTTTGCCATATGCATGAGTATGACTTTGTACCCACGATTTTGTGATGTTCGGCCTATATTTTCAATGACCTTTAAATATCGACATCATACAACAGATTTTCTGATGATTCTATATCCTCTAAATCCTTAAGTGGACAACTGACGCGAGAGCAAGTAATTTGACTTTTGTTAAAGTCACCCCAAACGTTTAAATTCTTGAAAACTGGTTTTACAACAAAAGAGTACCCCCAATGTAATAACCAGTTTTCAAGCATTTAAACGTTTGCGGTGACTCCTCTAAGAATTAAGATCATTGTAGTTGTATACTTTAAATTTAAATGTCAACCAAGCATGTTCTAGAATCAAATTTACATAATAATCCTTCCACAGACAAAATCATCTAGCATCCATTTTTGGTCATTCCCAAGATTAGAATGTAGTTATCAACTTTTCCCCAAATTTGCTTAAATACAGATGAGTTTAAGGTTGTGATATAGAACCTCAACATAGGACAAGGATTCGCCAAACAAAGAAAATGAAGCACAATACGTGATGTAATAATTGATTTTTTCTAGAAGAGAGAAAAGCGGCATATGGGTTTAACAGAAGACAAATATAGGGCCATCTATCAGAAAAATTCTTGTGTTGCTATTATTATAAGCATAAAGTACAGATATTCTTGATCCACACGGAACTGTCACAATACCAGATGACTGAATAAGAAACTGAACAGGGAATACAATGCATGGAAAGCGCACTTGCAGACCTATTAATTTAACGCGCCAACAGAATACGTCTTAAATACAGAAATGTGGTTTTCCATTAATACTAAACTGCATGCAAAGTATTCTTCCACACCAGTCAGTTTAAAGGATTAAATAAATAAGCCTTGTGAACTATAATTCAGATATTGTATAATAAAAGACTGCGTGCAAGGTATACTTCGCACAAATTACTTCAAAGGGTTGGGCAAATAAATAAAATGTGATAAAGAGACTTCATAGTAATAGCTACACAAACAAATTTCACAAAAAAAAGACAGTACAGATAATCAAACCTTTGGATTGGCATTTTGAAATCTTCGGAAATAATTCAAGAGATCTTCCCTTCTCAACTCATCATCGTATGTTTTTTGCTTAGAAGCGTCTAGCAAAACCTTGAGAAAAATAAAGAAGAATTGCAAGTCAAGACACTAAATATAGAATATTGAGAAAGACATGCACATGACCAAAAAGAAAAGGTACCTCGTATGCGTTTTGAAGTTTCTTAAAAGCTTCTGCAGCTTTTTCATTACCCATATTTTTATCAGGATGGACCAGCATTGCCTAAAATAAAAATTGAGAGAAGATCAGAGAGTTAACAAAGTAGCTTAACAATACCTTTCTATAAATTAAAACAAAACAAAAGAGATGGCAGCCTAAAAATAAAAATGGGTATCCAGTGACACCAGATATATTTATACGAACCTTTTTTCTGTATTCCCGCTTAAGAAAAGTGGCATCTATTTCTTGGAATCTAGACAACCCCAACGCTGAATAATGATCTACCGAGTTTAACAATCGAACAACTTCATCTTCAGATGTTAAGTCGGCGTCAGACCCACTGGTTGAAGGTATCCCAGAGCCACGGTCAGCTGGTGGAATGGTCCCACCATCGGTCGATGAAGCACGTGCTTCCTCACCATTATTAACACCTGGTCCACTTTGCATACCAGGTGTTTGCTCAGGGACACTGTTGGATCTCCTTTGCTCATGCATATTGTTTTTCACAAAGAATATCAGAGCATCACTTGAGAAAAACGATAGATTTAAAGCCACAATAATGCCAAGCCAGCCAACCAGGGTCCATGCAGAATATACAGAGTACACAGTCATAACTAGCAGTGCAAGACGCTCATGCTTAAGCATGAATGCTATTCCTGCATATTATGAAACTTATGACATCAGCAACAAAAACATAAGAAGCATCCAGAAAACAGCAATGTCTAGTGAAGTGTTAGAAGACTCACCACCAATGATGAGAACAGCTAGAGTTGTCCAGAAGCTTCCATACAACCACAAGAATACAATTCCAGAAACAGCAAGCAACAAAAGACCAATGGTGAACCCAACAAAAAGTGCTACCAAAGCAACTATGGCCTGAAAAATCCATAAAATTCAATTATCACAAAAACCAGAATAATTTCTTAAATATTTACATGCAAAAGGTAAAAACTCATATTTAGAATAAGACAGAGTTAGTTTATAGAGACATAGACATATATATATGTTCAATGACATAATTAGTGATTCTTTAATTATAGCAATTTGTTGGATTTAACTCTGTCAAGCTTTCTGAGTTCATGCCTATTTCATGCCATTAGGCGCCGAACATTTGTTGTATAAAGATTTAATCGAGATGTGGAAGTGTGAGCATAATGTGATAAATTTACTATTTAGATGAAAGCACACATATTGTAATATCTTCGCTGTTTTTCCTACATATCTTGGTCATGTATAAATCATACAGCTTTAAGTAATGCCTAGTCATCATAGTACGCCTATAGGTTAGTGAAACTTCTCAGCTTGATGTACTATAAATCCATCACAGTAACAAGAATAGTAACGTGCCTCTCGCTTTGTTTAAGCTATTTATATCAAACTGGCCTAATTACACCAAACACCTTACAATGCACACATGAAAAGAATAATATATACATTTTAACATATCCAATAACTATAAACAAGCTATATTAACAAATTAGTAATAATAGAAGAAACATATGGTTGCATAAGAATAAGCTGCAAAATAAATGAAAAACAAGCATGCTTACCCCAACAGTGATGAACTTTAGCATTCCCATCATTGCAACCACTGTAAATATGCTGCACCAAATAACTGTGAAGAATGATGTCGTCCCCATGCGTACAACAGAGTCTATACCTCTAAGGCTGGAATCCAGCCAAACCATGAAAAGGACAAGCAATATGTTGGTCAAATGTGTAAGCCACCTCAAGACAATAGGATAAGCATGCTTGATTTTCATTCTGACATAATCCCGCGTGATTAATGTCTTTGTTAATAACATATCAAACAATGGTTTGTGTCTGTCCAACCATTCCATCGAGGCCTGCGAGACAGACGACACAAATGTTTTCAAGTACTGAACACCCAAAGTTTCTGGAAGCTCTACACTTTCACGTAGACCATCCGCATCATATCCATTCATAGAGTGGCCAGAACTACGTTTTCGATTCTTGAATCGCGGAATACTATTAGTTGATGCCCCTTTCTCTTCTTCCAAACAAGAACTTCCAGTTGTTGACATGTTCGCACTGGAATCTTCAGGAGTACTACCCTGGGGTTCTGAGTGCTCTGCGGCGGATGTGCTTGAGGTACCTTGAACCTCAACTTTATTATGCTTTCCAGATTTATTTGTTCTTTTCTTCTCATCTTTAACATGATCAGGGTTTTTAGGGACCTCTGTCACAGATATACTCGGTTGGGTATCACTTGGAAGTTCTTCCTTCACAACCTTGGTGTTGCCTACACTTCCCTTTCCCTTTTTGTTTGGTGTTGCAGACCCTGATTGGAGACCTCCTTTTTTGTTGTTTGATGTGCTACCGTCCAACCCATTCTTCTGTTGGTTTCCCTTCCGAGCCATAGGTTCTTGGAACAATATGACAGTTTCTCAACAAGATTGAGTAAATCGATGTCTATCTGATTTCTATCATCAGAGTGTTGCAAAAGCAGATTTACGTAAATATCCAGACCTGTAAATAAAAACTGTGGTTCATCAGTTTATGCAGGCAAGAGAAACATAGAAGTGGATCAGTGTATTGGTGAATATTAAAGGCAATAAGGATATTAGTATTTAGCTTGTTCTGGGAGTTAGCTAGTGTAGTACTGGCGTTTCTCTAGTTACTAGACTCCATGGCAATTCTTATCATCTTATACTGAAAGTAATAACTGAACTTGCTTAGAAATAAGGGCACCCATTCACTCTCGAAATCCATGTCTACTTTATTGCATATATCTCAATGTAATTAGTGAATCTATACATATGTCCCAGTTACTTAGAGCTAATGTACCTCACCTTGATAAGGTGTGTCTCACATAGTCACATTGCACGTATGCAGTCATATAAAGTAGAGTAAAAAATCAGTCTATTGGTCAAATATTAAAGACTATGGTATAGCCATTTAGCTTGTTCTCGGGTTTATCTACTATCTAGGGTACCTGGTATTGCTTCAGCTTTTGAACTCCATGACAATTCTTTTGTAATAACTAAATTTGCTTGAACATAAGGGCATTCAACAACAACAACAACATACCCAATCCCGCCGAAGCAGGGTAAGGGGGAGGTGAAGAGTAGACAGATCCTACCCCTACTTCTAGGATAACCCGAAAGTAAAGAGACTGCTTCCAAGGGACCTCCGGCCACAGTACGTGTGCAAAAAGGGTGAAGCTCAAGGACAAGGGAGGGCAAGGAAAGAACACAAACGAAAGGCGATAAGCACGCAAACAATCCATACAATAAAAACATCATAGAAGCAAGGGGCTGACGAACAAGCAAAACGTAGGAGGAAAGGCAACAAAAGAAGACAAAATAAAAGACGATAATAGACACCAAAGCAGGCAGGCAATAGCAGGGACGCAAACAAAAAGAGCAAACAAGAAAGAGTAAAGTAAACAATCAAACAGATAAACAATCTATAAAATCGCCGTTCAAAAAAAAAAGATAAACAATCTATAACCAAAAAGAAAACGAACATACACCCATAGCAAAAAGCCACCATAGACCACATACAGACTAACGAAATCACAAACGGAACACATAGACAAAAGCCAAATAAAGACAAGAACGTAAAAACAAAAGGGCCACGCGACTAACCATCGAAGGCAACGCTAAGGGGCCTGAAACTCAAAATTCAAGACCTAAAAGAGCAGCAAACCTACAAGGGGGGTTGGGGGGACTCGGCACCACTAAAACCTAAACGCAAGAAACGACTTGAAGGCCTAAGAACACTGCTAGCTAATCCTAATTCTATCTCTCCACAAACGCCTATCAGAGGTCATGTCCTCGGACAAGAGAAGCTCCCTCATGTCCTGCCTAAGTCTATCCTCCCATCTAAGTTTAGGTCTACCCCTTCTCCTCACGCCGTCGACTAGAAAGGCTTTGACCCTCCTAGCATAAGGGCATTCATTCGTTCATAAAATCCAAGGCTGTCTTTTTTCTATATATCAGTGTCGATAGTTGATATATGTTACCTCTTGTGGCAAGTGCCAACACTATACAGGTCCCATAACAGTATTGGATAAGTGTTTTGATAATTTATATTACAGCTGAAAGAAACGGTATCTCTGATCATTTGAACAAATATTACAGCTTAAAAAGTTGCTCTCAAGTTGGACCTAATTCCACAACCTATTCTTGTGTGAGAATGTTAAATCCAGTTGATTTTTATAGAAAAAAAAACACATTTTTGTTTCATTTTTGCACCATATACTAATGAAGCTCTTGCGTGGTCAAAACAACAGGGGCCTAAGAACCCCATTCTTTGTTCTTTGTTTCATCGTTGATACTTTAGGTATCGCACGTCTAAGGCCTAATCTAATATGACATCTACGATAAAATCATGCCTAAAACGAAACTCCCACTTTCTTAACAAGAGGACACCACAGATTTGATCATTTCCTCTTTGACTCAGCTTATAGAATTTAACAATTGAGAAATACAAAAATGACTACACGACCAAAAAAACACATTAAACTGGCCACATGAGCTCAACAGCACATTAATCCTATTCATTCACCACTTATATCAATAATAAACTTTATAGTCAGGACACAAATTTAACAGCCGACACTATAAAAACCCTAAATTAGCAGTAAATCATAAATTATAAGAAGAACAAACATCAGTGAAGTTAACAGAAGATTAAAACTAATAATACTAGAATCACACATGAACAATAAAGTGGATCTGTCGTCTGTCTATTGGTTAATAGTAATCCCGAGGGCAATGTGTAGGAACGATTATGTTATTTAGCTTGCTCCTAGTTGCTGCTAACTACTACCTTTGCCAAACACACCCATAGCAGCGCTTTAAAACTGGAAAGATTGTTCCCAATCTACCACAACAAGTTAGTCGATTAGGAGTCGATTTAGTTTCTTAACTCCACCGCAATTCATTTATTCTTAAAACTATGGCTACTTTTTTCCATTTATTTTTTCCTATTTCAAGTTTATGCATGTGGCTCGCCTAAATACTTGTCGCGCCAAGCCTTCTATAATAATAGACTAGCACTTATCATGATAAAACACGATTGATTGATTGATTGATTGATTGATTAATGAATCGTCACAAAATCGAGTCCGAAAGCAATACAACACAAATTAAAAAACCTAACTAACAAGTTATTAATTATCACTTACATCTAATTAGTTAAAAAAAACATAAAAAACTGAAATCAACAGTAAACTTGTTAAGGAAGTATAAAGAATAAGGCATGCATCGTCATCAAGTCAACGGAAATAATATTAAAAATTAATAACTGGATAAAGATAGATATAGAAGAAGAAGAAGAAGAAGAAGGTTTACCAGTGAAAAGAAAATTGGATCGAATAAAATGAGACAAAAAGCAACGCAAACTTTTTAATTCAATTCAATTGAATTTTATTATTAATTACTATATAGAAAATTTTATTTTTAAGGGATTGGGGAGTAGGGGTGGGCGGAGGAGGAGTTTCTTTCTGACTTTTTTTTGTCTGTGTTTTCTCTCACTTTTGGGATTCTTTATATATGCTCCTCATTATCTATACCAACCACATCATTTCTTTTTTACATCATCTCTCTTACTCTTATTGTTTTTCTTTTTATTTATACAGGTTATTAAATTTTGGTCAAAATAACAATTTTGTTACTAAAATTTAAAACCTTACACTTAAGTTATTATAGTATACGAGTTTGATTTATTTGTTACCAAACGTTCAGAAAACCTATCCCGCCGTTACTCATGGGATGGGTTACCGGTTAAGCAACCGGTTGCATTGTCATGTCAGCTTTTTGGCCAAACTTTAGTAACAAAATCGTTACCTTGGCCAAACTTTAGTAACATGCGTGTATATTAACCCTTTATGTTCTGGTCGTTTTTTTTCCATTTTCATTCGTACTTTTACCTTTTCATCAGTAATGTTACGTTTTGGTCAATAAACTCGTGTTTTCATCGATATTTTATGTTTTTGTCAGTATTTTTACGTTTTCGTCAGTAATTTTACGTTTTTGTCAGTAAACTTACGTTTTCATCAGTATTTTTTATTTTCGTCAGTATTTTTACGGTTTTGTCACTACTGTTACGTTTTCGTCAGTAAATTTACGTTTTCGTCAGTAAATATACGTTTTCGTCGGTAACTGTGGATTTGTTTTTAGCTAATCCGGTGGTCTAGGTGGGTGGTGGAAGGTGGAACCCATTGTTGAGTTGAGAGAGAAGAGAGGTTGTGTGTGAAAGGTTAAGAAAATGTATTAAACATGAAATGAAACACAATCAACACCCCTCCTTGGAAGCCTAGGAGGGGTATATATAGCCACACAATGCACTTAAACTATACATTGTTCCTAGTCTAGTCTATGCGTGTGTGACTATGATAACTAATGGGAATTCATAAATGTCGTCACATAAAGTGAATTTCCAACAATCTTCCCCCATGGGACGACGTGTAGAATTCCTTACAATATTCTTCCTAACAAGTACATAATGATTAAGAACAAAAGCTTTCATGAAGCGTCCAATGCTGATGATGTCTTCTGAGGCCTTTGACTTCAAGTCTTCACTTCAAAACGACTCATCTTTAAAGTAACTTGTAGAAGAAATACTGTAACGGCACGAGCTAAGTAATCCATTTACTATTGGTTAAGGAGAAGCTTCTGAATTAACTTCCCCCTAATTCATGCCACATAAACTTGATGTAGAAGCTTTTAAATAGCTTCCCCCTAAACCAACAATCCTCGTAAGCAACTTCAAAGCTTTCAATAAAGCTTAGAATGATTAAGCGCACGGCGGAATTTAAAAAGCAAACCTCATCATATAACATGATAATGTTGCTATGAGGGATTGAAAGTTTGGGGCACACCAAGTAGATCAACAACTTCTCTTCTCACGCTTGAATAATTCTTCTAAATTTTTCTTCCCCCTGAGAGTTCAAGTTATGCATACCAAAAAGAATCAAGACATTTCTTCCCCCACATAGTTGAAGAAAATAAACCAATCCCAAGTATGAAGCTCAAATACTGAAGTGGACACTTTATCCCATTCATGAAGTTGACATCGTAACACCAGAGTCAATTAAGTCCCGAAAATGCACATATCTTCTTCCGGAGATGCACCAGAGTCAATTAAGTCCCGGAAGTGCATATCTCTCCATATAGGATAATGATGATGAATAATTGCAACAACAAAACAATTAAACATCGAATCAGTAGTGTACCGTTTAGAGATTGATAACGCCACGAGTTAAAACACTGATTTTCTCTACGGCTATGACAAATGTCATCCCGGAATGTCTTCAAATCAAAAGAAGGTATGAAGTTCATCACGTGTACTCGTTGTGCGTTTAATGTGTCTTCTTCTTCCCCCTTGATGGTTTTGAAACTCGGAACCAGCAATAAATCGTACGCACATATACCTGAAATCTCGTGAGAATAATAAATAAGATGAATTATATATTTTGTGAGAATCAGCTGCTGATCGAAATTCTCTACTCATAAACTCTCCATGGCCAACTTTACCAACCCCCTTGTATGCAATTTGAAGTGACCACTGATAGAATGAACCGGATACATCAAACGTGAAACTGAATAAAAATTCTTCGATCTTGTGACTTAAGCTTGCACAATTGTTGAATAAGGAACGGTGGAGAAATCTCTAAGTACCCAATGCATTACTGAAGAAGTCTATAAGCACAACACCTCTTGAAATTATCCACGTCGACTAAACGCGTGACACTGAGTACAACAATGTAACCCCTTTAAGTGATAGTTATCCGAGTCATCAACCATCCACCCCGAACCCGGAAACTAGATAAACAAGTCTTCATTCTAAGATTAAGAACGAGCAAGTTATCTTTAAAGATAAAATAAATACACGCCTTCGAAAAATCCGTCTTCAACTTCACATAATTAATACCCTATCAAACAAGTCCGTAGCCACTAAAAATCGCCAAATTTTTCTTGGTCTCGTCAAATAATTCTTGTCACTTGGTCTCGTCACATTGTCTTGTCACTTTCTCACGTTTATATCCCGACCATTTAGCCAATAATCATACAAAAACAATTTTGGTTGATTATGCATGACTAAATTTGTTGAACACGTCACATTCGTATGCTCAAAATAGTATTTAACATACGGCCAATAAAAATTTTGCAAAAGTTCAATAGTGTGATAACCAAAATTATGCAAAAATAATGACGGTCCACACATGTCACTTTTACAAAAGAAAAATCGTGGCACATATATCCATCCAACCCGGTCCATGGCCTAGAGATATAAATCACCAACTTCAACTTGAGTACTATACTACTTCATTACGTAAAATGTATTCCAACTGCAATAGTTGGCCCATTTACCACAATGGAGACCCAATTTAGTAGTATAAAAGGAACTTAACCCAAACTACTCATAATAATCCCAACCCTAATCTCATCTTAAAAACACGCAGCCTCCAAAACACTCTCATTCCAACCTTGTTACATCCGCCCCATCTTTCTCCCATCAACAGTCACCAAAAATTACTAGATCTCATGATCATCTCCCAATCTCCAATCTCATAATCCATCTCATCCAAAAACGATAAACAAATCAATTGTATCATCTCATTCAACTCCTAGATATACAAATACACACAATCTTTTGATCAGCCGAAACACACCCTTGAATCTAATGCCAAAGAATATTCAATTGATCAAGCCACAAATTCAAACCCAACTCACTGAGATTAATCATTTGATCCTTCTAACACTCATCTATCTTACCCACTGAGATTGATCTAGCAAATCCGAATCTCATCTCATCTCACCAAAATAGACACTACTTGATTTTACTTGATCTAAGACATGCAATACCAAGAATGACGTCTTTTATGTGGGATTCGAATAAAAATGAGTTAGTCTACAAGATCTTTCAGTCAAAGATCTCGGGTAAGATATGATTTCGTGACTGCATGTGGGTTTAAATTTGTTTCAATTCGAATTAAAGAAATGATTATAACAAAGTTGTTATCAGTCATTCTTTTATCCTTAGAAAATTAATCAAGAAGTTTTAAACTTCAACAAGGATCTATGATGCATGGCATTTTCTGGTTAATAATCGAAACGACGAAAGGAGTATAACATGTTGTTGTTATAATTCTTTTGTTATCTTCGAAAATCAAACACAGATCGATGATGTTATGGTTTGAACTTACAAGATCTTTAAAAAATCTTTGAAAGTGTTACGAATCTGAGATTGGTTAATATGTTTTGAGTCGAGTCTAGAATCGAAGGGATTAGGAGACGAAGGGCTTAGGTATATTTGGTGTTGAGGAGATATAAGGGTGGAATGATTTGTTGGTTCTGGTCAAAATTTTTTGTCTATATAGGTCTCGGTAAGTTTTGTTAAAGTTGTCCCAAAGTTTTTCTTTTAAAGAAGCCATCGAAGTCAGTTTTTAGAACAAGCCATTGCAACATGAGTAAAAAGTCCATCGCAGTCTAACATTTTAAACCATCGTAGTCTAAAAAATTGTCAAGATGGACACCATCGCAATGGACACCATCGCAATGGAGTCCATCGCAACGAGTCCATCGCAATGAGCCATCACATCACACCCATCGCACTCAATGCGATTGTTGCCATCGTAATGATGACCAGTAGAAAATCTTATCCGAGTGTACTTTTTCCTGATTTTCAGGATCTTACTTTTCTGGGTAGTGATGACGTATAGTCCCCAGCCGGGTCATGAACCCGGCCCAAGGGTACTACCCGTATCCGGCCCATCACATATGGGTGGGGTAATGTTAGTCAGGCTTGAGCTTGAATGAACAGTAACCGCACACACGTGTGCGGCCCACGGCCCGGTACGGCCGACACGGCCGACATAGGGTTAGACAGAATAATATTCTGTCTAGGAATATCTTTACCCCAATAAGAGGAGATATTCACTACTAGAATTAGAAGATAACAATCATTCTAATTCTGGTGCTTATCTCTTCCTTGGGGCCGAAGGGTCAGTGAAAGCCCACTAGGGTTTCACTGCCTATAAAAGGAACCTCCAAGGGTTCCACAAAGGTATGACAATTCTCTCTAAACTCACATATAACCCTAAATCGATTACTTACTCTCACGCCGGAGTCTAATCGTGGGAAACCTTCCCACGGTAAGCTTAACGCGTGTTGTTTAGTGTGCAGGATCCCAACCAGACGATTCACTTGGTGCAGGAGCCGGTACCCAGCCAACCCGGATTAAGCCTAATTCGGGTCTAGCAAGGATCAACCAACTTTTGCATCAACAAGTTGGCGCCATCCGTGGGACCTTAACACTAAGCTAGAATAAAACCTCATCTCGATCTTTTTCAATGACGAAGGGGCATCCGCCAGTTAACCCCAGGAACGTGAATCCTGGGAATCGGAAGTCCCCAGGGGAAGGGATTCTTATTCCCAACCAATCACCTAGCCGCCTCGCAGGCGGGCCAGGTAACCGTAGCGGTCTTCAGTCCGCAGGGGTGACGAGCACGATCTCGGTGACACCCCCACCCACTTCAACCCTGGACAACCCTGATCCGGGAAGTGCGCCAGACCCTCCTAACAAGGAGCCACGTAGACCCCTAATGGAGGAAGAAGTGGAAGCTCAACCACTTAGTGAGGAGGATCTCACTCGAATTCTCACTCAGAAATTTGAAAGGATCGTCCCGGGGATCGCATCAAGATTGAATCAGGGGAGGAACCTCCAAGCCCGACTCAACTTTGGCGACAGTGGACCATCCACCCCTTCCCAAAACCGGAGAAAAAGGAGGACCCGACCTCAAGAGCAGGGAACCTTCGAGGAAAACCCTCAACCCCGGAATGTGTTTGAACGCATAGGGGATCGCATCGTGCAAGAATTAACGCAGTCTCAAGATGGAGAAAGGTCGGATGGCTCACCCGAGCGGCCAGACCGAGAGCTGACGAGAACCACACGCCGCCCAAGTGTGTGGGATAGAATGAACACAGGGAGGAAGGCTCCTGGTTCGTCTCAAAAAAGTGGTCCCTACTCAAAAGGCGGGGCACCACCGCCGTCCCCAGATCCGTCTGGGGAGGACTCAGATGACCATCCGCCCAAACGCCGCCGGCCTAGGCGCACGCCACCACCACCAAACAATGATGAGTATTATGGTGGCCCCTACTATAGGGATACGGAAGCAGAGGACCTCTCGCGTCCGTGGTGTGAACCATGGGATGATCCTAGGCTCACGCGGCCATGGGCTGATCCCAGGGAAGATCCGTTTACCCTCCATATACGGAACTACTCTGAGGACACCAAACGTCGCATGCCGGCATGTATCAAGACGTATGATGGGTCAGGTGATCCTGTCGATCACCTCAAAATATTCGATACTCAGGCTAAAATTGAGCGATGGCCCATGCCTATATGGTGCCAAATGTTCAATTCGACCTTAATTGGAAACGCTCGTGACTGGTTCGAGGCACTCCCCCCACGGAGCATTGATAGTTTCACGGAACTACGCACTGCGTTCGAGAACAATTATACTCAAAGGAAGAAGTATAATAGGGATCCGGTTTCATTGGCAACTGTCAAGCAACGGCCGGGGGAGTCCACAGAAGCCTTCACTGAGCGCTTCAATGATGAGTGCACACGCACGAGAACCATGCCAGAGCTCCTGAAAATCTCGGACTACATGCACGCCATAACAGACAGAGAACTGATCAGGCGTCTCAACGACAAGCGTCCAGAGAGATATGATGACCTCATGGAAAGGGTCAGAAATTTCATAGAGGGAGAGACAACTGTTGCCGCGGCCTACCCATCCCGAGGAAATGGGTACCGCTCAAATGACCAGTCCCGGAGACAATCGGGTGGCCAAGGCAACCAGAACAATAACAAGAGCTCGGACTATAAGAGCCAAAGCAAAGGCGGACGGTCGGACGACAAGTTCACCCCCCTAAAGATGTCCTACCGGGAGATCTTGTTGACGGAAGGGGCGAATTTTCCAAGACCTCCCCCAATGACCACACCCCCGGAACGTCGGCAGGGAAGTCGCTTCTGCGAATTCCATAATGACAAAGGACACGGCACGGAGGAGTGTATCCAGCTGAAGAAGCATATTGAGTCGCTAATCAAATCAGGCAAACTCAAGCACCTAGTCAAGGATTGGAAAGACGGAAAGGACAACAATAAGAAGTATGATAAGAAGGATCCCCAAAAGGACAAGCCTTCTACCATATACATGATCCAATCCAGACAGCGCCGCACGAGACAGAAAATTGGCCAAAAATTTTCTCGCGGCAAGGAAATCTCATTCCCTCTCATTACAACAAGTGACGTGGTTGATGCGCCTCTCACCATTGAGATAAGCATTGGAACACACAATGTCCGCCGCATGTATGTGGATGGAGGGTCGTCAGCAGAGGTATTATATGAACACTGCTTTGTGCAGTTATGCCCAGAAATAAGAAGCCAATTAGTACCGGCCACGTCGCCGCTTACTGGCTTTAGTAGAGATACTATCTGGCCAATAGGGCAGTTGCGTTTGCTTGTCACCATTGGGAATGAGGAACATTCCACTACAACGTGGATGAACTTCATGGTGATACGTTCACACTCTCCTTATAATGGAATCATTGGCAGACCAGGCATTTTGGCTATCCGGGCAGTACCCTCTACGGCACACGGAATGATTAAATTCCCCGTTGAGGGGGGAATCGTTACTATTTATAACACAGTCGTGCCAACATCCGAGTGTCACACTGTGACAACACCGGCACCACCTGTACCACCCAAGGAGGGAGCACCACCACCCAATTGGAAGGTGGCTATTCACCCTGACTACCCGGAACAAGAGGTATCCATAGGAGGGGCGCTCTCAGATAGCGGCAAAAGGGCCATGTGTTCCCTTTTAAGTGCAAACCTGGACATATTCGCATGGGAGCCAAAACATATGACGGGTGTGCCACGTGCGATTGCAGAGCATAAACTCCAGATCCGCCAAGGGTACCAACCCATCAAGCAAAAGAAGCGCGGCCAGGCGCCCGAGCGAAGTCAAGTTATACTGGAGGAAGTGCGGAAGCTGGTGGACGCAGGCATCATGCGCGAGGTATACTACCACGAGTGGTTATCCAATCCGGTCATGGTCAAGAAGCATGACGGAAGTTGGCGCATGTGCGTGGATTTCACGGATCTGAACAAGGCCTGCCCACAGGACTGTTACCCGCTACCAGAAATTGACTGGAAAGTAGAGTCCTTATGTGGATATCCTTTCAAATGCTTCTTGGATGCATATAAAGGGTACCACCAAATCCAGATGGCGGAGGAGGATGAAGAAAAAACGGCGTTCCACACAAGCCAGGGCGTATATTGCTATACGAAAATGCCGTTTGGATTAAAGAACGCCGGCGCTACGTATCAGCGGTTGGTGGATAAAGCTTTCGAATCACAAATAGGACGCAACTTGGAAGTATATGTTGATGACTTGGTGATAAAAAGCCACACGGAGGAGGCACTCATCCGGGATGTCCAGGAGACATTCGACACGCTGAGAAGGATTAACATGAAGTTAAATCCAAAGAAATGTACGTTTGGTGCAATAGAAGGAATGTTCCTGGGATATTTGATTGACCCAAACGGCATCAAACCTTGTCCAGAGAAGACAGACGCAGTGATACGGCTACCGTCCCCGCAGACACGGAAGGAGGTGCAGTCCCTGAATGGGAAGTTAGCGGGGCTGAATAGATTTCTATCTAAATCCGCAGAGAAGTCCTTACCCTTATTTAAGACACTCAAGAAGTGTATTAGAAAGGAAGACTTCCGTTGGACGAAGGAAGCTGAGGAAGCCTTTGGCCAACTCAAGCAGCATCTCGCATCTCTCCCCATTTTGGTAGCTCCACGGCCAAAGGAGGAACTCGTTATGTATCTCTCAGCTACTCATGGCGCAATAAGCGCGGTACTGATGACGGATAGAGACACAATACAGACCCCGGTCTACTTTATAAGTAGAACATTACAAGGGGCGGAGCTGAATTATTCCCCCATGGAAAAATTGGTACTAGCACTAGTATTTGCCACAAAGCGGCTGCGCCGGTACTTTCAGGCGCACCCGATTGTTGTGATCACGGATCAGCCAATTAAGCAGGTTATATATAGACCAGACGTGGCAGGGAGACTAGAGAAGTGGAGCATCCTATTGGGAGGGCATAATATATCTTACAGACCAAGGACGGCTGTTAAAGGCCAGATCTTGGCAGATTTCCTGATCGAGAAGCCGGATGAGGAAGAACCAATCATTAAACAAGAGGAGGTCCCAGCGGAACCTTGGGTGCTATTCACGGACGGATCCTCATGCACAGACGGGTCTGGGGCAGGCCTCATCCTCACAAACCCAGAAGGAATGGAATTCACGTACGCCCTCCGTTTCGAGTTCACGGCCACCAATAACGAAGCGGAATATGAAGCATTAATTGCGGGTTTAAAAATCGCCGCTAGAATGGGAGTCCGCAACCTTGAGGCCTACGTGGACTCACGGCTTGTCGCGAACCATATTCTAGGTGGGTATGTGGCTAAGGAGGACAACATGGTCAGGTATTTGGAAAAAGTCAAGACGTTAATCGCGACTTTCAGTAAGTTTTCCATCAAGCAGGTGCCGAGGGGCGAGAACAAGAAAGCGGACGCTCTCAGTAAGATCGCATCCACGAGCTTCGCCCACTTGTCTAAACAGGTTTTGGTGGAAATACTCAAGGAAAAGTCTATCACGGAAGGGGAAGTGACTGCTATAGTTGAAGAGGAGGGACCTACGTGGATGACCCCAATCATCAACTATTTGACTAATGAAACCCTTCCGGACGAGGAAAAAGCAGCAAGGCGCGTTAAAAGGAAGTCACAACATTTCGAACTCCGGGAAGGCATCCTTTACAAACGCTCTTTCTTGCAGCCGTGGCTGCGGTGTGTTGGACCACGCCAGGCGGCCTACGTGATCAGTGACATACACGAAGGGTTGTGCGGCATGCATGCAGGCCCATGATCCGTGGTAGCCTGAGCCTTACGAACAGGATACTATTGGCCCACTATGCACAGAGACGCGTGCGACATGATTCGCAGGTGCAATGATTGCCAAGTGCATAGGCCAGTACCGCGGCACCCGCAGCAGGAGCTCACACCTATCACGTCCCCGTGGCCATTTTACAAGTGGGGAATTGACATTGCAGGACCATTTCCTGTAGCTGCGGGAGGGGTTAAATTCTTGATTGTTGCAATGGATTACTTTACACGATGGATAGAAGCCAAGGCAGTAAAATCTATCACGGGTAAGCAGGTCAAGAAGTTTGTGTGGGAACACATCGTATGCCGTTTCGGTCTACCTGGAGAAATTATATCGGATAACGGCAAACAGTTCACGGATAACCCATTCAAAGACTGGTGTGCATCACTGAACATCAAGCGGCGCTTCGCGTCTGTTAAGCATCCACAAACGAACGGCCTTGTGGAACGAGCAAATAGGAGCTTGGGGAATGGAATCAAGGCGCGGCTGGATGAACGACAGGGCAAATGGGTCGATGAATTGTCGCATGTGCTATGGGCACATAGAACCATGATAAAAACAGCCAACGGAGATACTCCGTTTGCATTGGCTTACGGCACTGAAGCCGTTATACCAGCGGAAATAGGGATGCCTACCATCCGCACGGCGGAGGTTAATGCCGTCACAAACGATGAGCAACTGCGAATCAACCTAGATCTGCTGGAAGAAAAAAGGGAAATAGCAGCCATCAATGAAGCTAAGTCCAAGGCTAAGATGAAGGCTTATTACGACGCCAAGGTCAAGGGTGTTTCTTTTCGACCGGGAGACTACGTCTATCGTGCTAACGAAGCAAGTCGAGTGGAAAATACAGGAAAACTGGGCCCTAAATGGGAAGGACCGTACGAAGTCACTGAAACATTGGGACGAGGCGCGTACAAGTTACGCGATATGGATGGCCGCGACCTAGAGCGCACATGGAATATCGCCAATCTAAAAAGGTGCTATCTTTGAAAGCTACGGCTCCCGCATGGATACTTCGCTATAAGCGGCCTTAATAAAGAACCATGCGGGTTATTTGTTTTATTTATTTTTCTTTGTTTGTTTAAATTTCCTTTACGGATTTTTTAGGACTTGTCGTCATTATTCAAACAAAAATGTAAATGTTCTAATAAAATGCCGTGGTGCCTAGCTAGCTCCACGACCTGTTTCGTGCAAATTATTTTCTTCTTTGTTAGACTCTTTGTTAGCCGTATGAATTTTACTTGTATTATAATATGCCATGTTTCTTTCGTATGCATTCTCTCAAAATACCGTACATGCACCATACGCCTCCAGGTGGGGTAAGAGGATTAAGTGAACCTACTAATTCAACTTGCCGCGTAAGAGGGATGCAACCCCAGTCGCACGGATCACGTATCCTTACTAGACACCTTACTCACAAGACGTTGGGGTAAGTTTCATATGCTATAGCCATACCGTGCTCTGCATAGTAAAGACGCACGTCGCACGTCTAGTAAATTATATACTTGTATGTATTTTCTTTGTGAGTAAGACGTGGTATATCATGCAGTATTGAACTACAATATTTCGAACACAAGCACAAATACACAAGTTTCCAAACAAATCAAAATTGCCGTGGTTACCCACGGACTTCCGTACAAAACATAAAAATTGTTAGCCGTGTACATACACGGACGAATCGAAACAATATACATTCATGGATTACAAAACAAGTGTTTGATTCTGAAAGGAAAGGAGCATCCTAAATTGAGGGGAGAAACCTACCCATTTCTGCTTGTTCTTCCACCAGACACGGCAACCATTCATCACTTTCTCCCCGCTTCTGGGCTTGGGCTGCGGTCCTGTCCAACGCCACATCTAAGGGTTCTTCGTCAAGTACGACCCTGGTTACGTCCTCATATATAGGAAGGGTTAGAGGAAAGGAAGCATCGGAAGGCGTGCTAGGAATGAGCTTTTCCATGATTTCAGTGTTTGGGGCATCTTTGGTAGCCTCTAGCTCATCCAGGAATGGGTAATGTAGGTCTTGCATCGCGGCCATGGAGGCAGTCATCTGGCTGGCGGCTTCGGGCTTAAAGAAAGTATGACGGGCGATGTCCCCACCTTTAGTGATCAGTTCAGCAGCCTCAACCATTCCTTCGTGACGTCCGTGGTCGATACCATCAGATACAAGGTTGGCAAATTGTTGTACAAAGGATGGGGCCTCTAGCACTTTCCTCACGGCCAGGCGTGCGCCATGCCCAACCATCCACCTACGGCCTGCAATGGCTGTTAGCAGTTGGGGGCACAGTACGTTGTCACGCTCCGCGGTTAGGGCATCAATCACCAATTCTTTTTGGGCAACTGCCTCTTTCAGCTCTTGGGTGACGGCCCTCTCCTCAGCAAGGTCTGTCTGCATTTTTTCCATGTTTTGGACGGCCAAGTGTGCGTCCTCTAGCTTCTGGTTCAGAACATCTACTTGGCTGGAGTAAGAATGGGCGGAAGCTTCGGCCGTGGTTACCTATAGTGAAAAACGTGTTAGCACATTCATTGTTTAGTATATATGGGTGGTGCGGCGCGGATATGTACCTTGGTGTTTGCAGCATCTAGTTGAGACTCAAGGTGGGCTACTTGCTGATCGTATTCACTCGCACGGGTTGATTGTGTTCTGATGGTTGCTTCAGCAGTCGCTAGTTTGGATTGGAGGTCAGCAATCAGGGCTTCATTATCTTCAATCATTTTTTCTCTCCGTCCAACTTTCCTCTTGAGAGAGTCCACATGCCCAAGCGCAGCTTCAAATCTAACCCTCATTGAGGTTCCCATCGCCATCTGATGTACCAGCGTACCATTATACTCATCTGCCAAATCCGCATGACTGAGCGAGTTTACCTCTTGCACCAAGCTTGGTGGTATGCAGTTATTGAGGTACTCTCGGCACTCGTCAGCACTCCTCAATCGCGACGCCGTGGTAATAGTCCATATAGGGTTGAAAGGTTGGGGAGCGCCGGATGAAGGGAAGTCTTGGGAAACCAGGGGTGAACCATCTTCAAACACAGGGCCGGACTTTGTGGGGGCCGCGGGGTCCTCTTCGACAGCTTTTCCTTTCTCCTTATCCACTTGGGTGTCAGAAGGAGGCGCGGCACCAGCTTGGTTGTCCCTGCGACATGAGTATTATGAAATATCTTAAGTATGGCTTCAAAAAAAAAAAAAAAAACAAAAAAAAAGAGGAAGCGGAAATTCTTGCATATTGTGATGGTTTCTTACATATTGCTTCTTGCTCCTTCGGGGGCTGTTGGGGCAATTTGTGTGACGGGATCGACATGAGCGGCCTGGTTAGCCTCGAAACCCTGGGTGGCGCTCCCAACAGATTGATACATGGGGTGGTCCTCTCGAAGCCTCTTGACGGGGGCATTGTGTTCACCAATTTCCACCGATGCAGTCCCTCTCGCACGGTTTCCTCTCTTCCGGGTGCGCCTGGTGAGGGGCTGCGTTGTGAGTTCAGCAACTTCCTCCTCGGCTTCCTCTTCTTCGTCCAAGTTCACATGTTGTTGCACTTCATCATCATCATCATCATCGCCCATCAGTCGGCGAATGCTGGAGTCAGTTTGTTCAATGTTGTCTCCCTGTTGTTCTCTATGAGGTGAGGAGGGCCCGGCACCTCCTTGGTTCATCTGGTTACCATCACCATGGTCTCCAAGTTCTTCGTCAGAATGGGGATCAGGTACGGCTTCCAAGGCAACCGTCACTTGTCGGGTGTGCTCGAGGAGGGGTTGTTCATTTTCACGAAGAGGACGGAGACCTTCCGGCACAAGCTTTGGATCGCCCTGACGCAACAATCCAAAAAAGTTCATTTCTGTCCAGCACAAGACAATAGATGTTAGTTATTATACAAACACATGTATATATTCTTATTGACGTACGGATGATTAGCCTACCTTCGCCCTGCCTTCTCCAAAAAATAGGATACCTATTGGAGGGACCAAAGTAATTACGGCTAATTCCTAGCAAGCATCAGAATGATTTGGGTAGGTTTCTGTGGAATCCAGTCCTATTTAGGTCTAACTCTTGAGAGTGAAGGGGATTGTACGTACTGGTGTGCGGCTTGGGGTCGTGCGGGAGTCTGGTCCTAATGACGTAATCACCCGGCCATACCACTGCGTCAATGAAAAAGTAATGATCATACCAATTTTTCAGTGAATCCATTGGTTTGTTGTGTGATTGTGGGCTGTTGGAGGCTCGTTTTTTGAAAGATACCCAACCGTTCACTAAGTTGGGGGTATAAAATAACCTAAATAACTCTACGGTTGGGGGGATTCTCCTAGCACGGCAAAGAATCTCGAATTGGCTAATTTTACAGGCGCCTATGCAGTGGAGCTGACTAATGTGTACATTATAGTATCCTAACAGATCTACGAGAAAGTGGGTGAAAGGGATGCGGTAATTAGCCGCGTCAAACAGGCGAGTGTATAGGCCTATCTTACCCGCTGGAGCCTCAGTTATGAGATCTCCGACGCCAGGAAGTGAGGGGTGTAGGTTGGAAGGGATGAAGTAATTTGTACAAAAATGGTTTAACTGGTCTTGGGTCATGACATTCAGCACGGATCCGATGGTAGGGCTGTTTCTATTAGCCATTACTAAAAAAGAGTGTAAGGACGTGGTATTCTAACCTGCGTGTGAAGGGATCCGTGCGTACTTGGTTCAGGATCAGAGGAAAGCTTTAATGGCAGAAATGGAGGTTGTGAACTGTGTGTTTCACACAGCCGTAAGGGTGGCTTATTTATAGGGTTACCTTGAGGGTCACAGCCTGTTGGATGTGTGACACGTGTTGGCCACTATTCTTAATCGTGTGGCTAGGGGGCAAGTGGCAAGTGAAACGTCAGATGGGACCCACGGGTCATATCTGACTCACACGATTGCACTGCTCAATGTTCTGACTGTCTGCACTTTTGTCAGTCAAATAGGTCAGATGAACAGTTGTTCATGTCGGGTTATGCGGCTCTAACGTAAGACTTGACATTTAATGATATATTTAATTTGTCTCGGCTACCATGTATCGAGCATCTTTGTCCTTTGCTATGATTTCCTTGGTACGACCGGGAGCATTTTCGTAGTCTAGAGGTTCCACCTACGGTTGTAACAACTAGACTGGGGGGACATGATGACGTATAGTCCCCAGCCGGGTCATGAACCCGGCCCAAGGGTACTACCCGTATCCGGCCCATCACATATGGGTGGGGTAATGTTAGTCAGGCTTGAGCTTGAATGAACAGTAACCGCACACACGTGTGCGGCCCACGGCCCGGTACGGCCGACACGGCCGACATAGGGTTAGACAGAATAATATTCTGTCTAGGAATATCTTTACCCCAATAAGAGGAGATATTCACTACCAGAATTAGAAGATAACAATCATTCTAATTTTGGTGCTTATCTCTTCCTTGGGGCCGAAGGGTCAGTGAAAGCCCACTAGGGTTTCACTGCCTATAAAAGGAACCTCCAAGGGTTCCACAAAGGTATGACAATTCTCTCTAAACTCACATATAACCCTAAATCGATTACTTACTCTCACGCCGGAGTCTAATCGTGGGAAACCTTCCCACGGTAAGCTTAACGCGTGTTGTTTAGTGTGCAGGATCCCAACCAGACGATTCACTTGGTGCAGGAGCCGGTACCCAGCCAACCCGGATTAAGCCTAATTCGGGTCTAGCAAGGATCAACCAACTTTTGCATCAACAGGTAGCATCTTCATCATCATGTGTATACAAAATACCAAAAAAAAAAATCCAGAAAAATGCTGTTAAAAAAACAGATAAGTAATCATTTCCACTTAAAAGATGAAACTGAAAACCTTGACCATATATGTATTCCACTAAAAAGTGAAACCGTGGATAGATAAAGACTGGTTATGAACCCAAGAAACAACACCATGGCCTAATCAGAAAACGAGGACAACTGTGACAAAAAAAAGTGTAAAGACTGCCATGACACAAGACAAAAGTTTTAGAAAGATTTGACCATCATGACTAAAAAGAATCAACAGATCGAGACCAAAAAGTTGATATAACGAGACCAAAAAAGAATAAAATTTAGACCACCAAATCGAAAACAAGAACACGATCCAAGGATTAAACCGAGGCTCTGATGCAAATTGTGGATTTGCTTTTAGCTAATCCGGTGGTCTAGGTGGGTGGTGAAAGGTGGAAGCCATTGTTGAGTTGAGAGAGAAGAGAGGTTGTGTGTGAAAGGTTAAGAAAATGTATTAAACAAAAAATGAAACACAATCAACACCCCTCCTTGGAAGCCTAGGAGGGGTATATATAGCCACACAACGCACTTAAACTATACATTGTTCCTAGTCTAGTCTATGCGTGTGTGACTATGATAACTAATGGGAATTCTTAAATGTCATCACATAAAGTGAATTTCCAACAGTAACTTTACGTTTTCGCCAGTAAACTTATGTTTTGGTCACTAAACTTACGTTTTCATCAACATTTTTACATTTTCATCAGAAAATTTACGTTTTTGTCACTAATTTTACGTTTTCGTCGGTAAATTTACATTTTTGTTAGTAAATTTACGTTTTCGTCAGTAAATTTATGTTTTCGTCAGTAAACTTACGTTTTCGTCAGTATTTTTACGTTTTCTTCAAGGTAAAATACTGACAAAAAGTAAAAATATTGATGAAAACGTAAATTTGGACGAAATCGTAAATTTACTGACAAAAACGTAAAAATACATATGAAAATATTCATTTACTGACGAAAACGTAAATTTACGGAGGAAAGCGTAAAAATACTGACGAAAACGTAAAAATACTGAGAAAAATGTAAATTTATTGACGAAAACGTAAATTTACTGACGAAAACGTATATTTACCGACAAAAACGTAAATTTACTGATGAAAATAAAAATTTACTAACGAAAACGTAAATTTACTGACGAAAACGTAAATTTATTGACGAAAACATAAATTACTGACGAAAACATAAGTTTACTGGTTTACTGACGAAAACGTAAAAATACATATGAAAATATTCATTTACTGACGAAAAAGTAAATTTACTGAGGAAAGCGTAAAAATACTGACGAAAACGTAAAAATACTAAGGAAAATGTAAATTTATTGACGAAAACATAAACTTACTGACGAAAACGTATATTTACTGACGAACACGTAAATTTACCGACGAAAATTAAAATTTACTGATGAAAACGTAGATTTATTGACGAAAACGTAAATTTACTGGCGAAAACATAAATTACTGATGAAAACATAAGTTTACTGACGAAAACGTAACTTTACTGCCGAACACGTAACTTTACTGACGAAAATGTATGTTTACTGACGAAAACGTAACTTTACTGACGAAAACGTAACTTTACTGATGAAAACGTAAGTTTACTGACGAAAACGTAAGTTGGAGCCCACGTAGACATGCAACTTAGAACTACGGGTAAAAACATAATGAGTAATTTGAAGTTCAGGTAAACAATACATTAGTAACCTAAGTGTAAGGTTTTAAACTTTAGTAACAAAATCATTACTTTGACCAAACTTTAGTAACCTGTGTGTATATTAACCCTTTTAGAAAATTACCTTTTTCTTAAAATGAAAATGTAAGCTATGTAAAACGTGGTTAACATAGGGTGTGAATCCTTTAGCATGAGTAAGATGCTCCTTATTTAAAGAGGAACATTTACGGTTTATGTGATAAGTCTGAGTTGATGATCAACGACTGTGAACAGGTCATGTGTTATCATTTGATGGCTGACAAGGTCCGATTCAGGACATGAGTTGGGGATGGCGAAAGCTTCTACAGCTCCGAGAGGTTTTCAAACCTTGTTTTTGGCGTAAAATTGGTAACGGGAAGTCCACATCTATTCGGTATAATCGTTGGGATCCTTGGTGCCCTCTTATTACTTACTTGACGCCTAGAGACATTTCTAAGGGAGGGGTTCCATCTCAAGAATTGTGTGACTGACCTCATTGGATCCAATGGTTGGGTCTGGCCCCAATCATGTATTTTAAAGGCTCTGAATTTAGGTCTAATTTTTACACCGGTTCTTGTTGACAATGTGGAGGATTTGGATCAATGGTGGGACTCGGATGGCAGCTTAACCGAGTTCACGGTTAAGCAGGCGTGGGAAGCTTTTAGGCCGAGGGGCAATGTTGTTAGTTGGTTTCGTATTGTATGGTTTTCTCATTCTATTCCTAGGCATTTCATTTATGGCTGGTCATGCGGAACAGCCTTAGGACGCAAGACAAGATTAGACAATAGGATGTCGGGGATGGAACTGATGTAACTTTGTTACGGTGTTCCCTTTGTGAGAGTCAGCAAAACACGCACTCACATCTCTTTTTTGAATGCTCGTATTCCACGAAGGTTTGGTCCTATGTTCGTGAGTTAGCAGGTATGGACAGGGTTCGTCCTGTTTTGTGGATATTGTTGCTTATTTACAACCCATAGCTGCCAAACGTACAATTTTAAGTGTTCTTGGTAAACTTATATTCGCGGCGTCAGCATATTTTGTTTGGATGGAGCGCAATGTTCGTCTTTTCAAAAACACTAAGAGAACTCCCGAGGAGCTGCGTGATTGTATTAAGGTTATGGTTCGACTAAAGCTTTTAACATTGCGCTTTAAGAATACTGTTATGGTGCAACGGATGCTGCTAAAATGGAATATTCCTAAGAACATTAGGCTATATGGAGGCTGGTCATTTTCTTGACTTATGGCTTCATTGATTGCATTTGTTTAGGGCTTAGTTGGTTAAGTCATCGTGGCATGTTGCGGTGTGCTTTCGGTTGTTCAAGCTTTGCTTGAGGTTAATGTGGTATTTCAACCACATTCCATTGTACTTATTTGATCATGTTATACAAATTTACCGGGCTAACCCTTACCAAAAAAAAAGTAAGACACATGGTTTTTTTTCTTGGCCAAGTATCATTTGTACATGGTCATGTTGATTTCTTATATCTCTCATTATATGTCAGATGGTGTATCTTACATGTTAGTGACGATTGAAGGACAATGATCATGCACGTATATGATGGTACACAACATGAGAAGTAATCCTAGGCTTCGTACAACATGAGTTAATTTTCCGAGCCTTACCATTTGTTAATAATGAGCCTTAGTGTTGGGCCTTGACTTTGACATGTAACTATTGGGCTTAGGTCATTAATATTTATATGTTACCTAGTCCCTAGTGTATTATTATGGTGTGTGCAAGTGGTATGATGTTTGGACTCAATGGTAAAGTCCTCCTAGTCTGTTCTAGGGGTTGTCGGAGCTCCTCTCGATTCGTCTCAGGGTTGTCGGAGCTCCTCCCAAACCGATTCCCTCCAATGCATGTTATATCCGACTTGTATTGTAAGCAAAAGTGGTGATATTTCAAGGCATGCCAAGCTTGGTTTGTAATGATGATATAATGTAATGACATCAAATAAATACATATTTATTGCATCGTTTATTACAAGTATTAGACTTATTTTTTATTATTATGAGGCATCCGGAACCCGTGCGTTGCACTAAGGGGCGTGGGTGCTCTTCTTGGGGGCATGATATATGCTGCTATTGAACAAATTATAAAAAAGTATTGGTAATATTTTAAATATTTATGTTAACTTTGTCTTTTGTAAGGGTTTAAGTTGTTAATATGGTATAATGCATGGTGTTTTTAAAAATTGATAAGTATAGTGATAGAAAATAAAATAAAAGTATAAAGAAGAAAATTAAAATTAAGAAAGTTGATGGTGGAAAAATCAAATTCGCATTTGCACACACTCTCTTCTGCTTCTTCTAGAGGACTCCAAAAGGTTACGGTTATTAATTTGCAACAGTAAAGGGCAATCAAGATTAACGAAAGGGCGCGCTCGCATTAATTAGGTACTGTTTAATCGTTGAATTTGTGTAATTTTGTTCTATATAATGATGAGTTGCAGTAGTGTAGTTACAATAAATCTTAACTTAATCTTAATATTTCTATTCATCTTAAACTTCTCTTATTACCAATGGAAAACCCTAATTTGATTTTGAAAGAACTCAAGGACATTTGTGGTCATACTAAAACTGGGAAAATTATAGGTTTTTACTTTAATCAAATGGCTATGAATGAGGAAAGCTTTGCTAGTGTGTTGAGGGGGCAAGCTGAGAATGTGAAGAATAATTTGGTTAGGATTGGTTTAATGATTGTTGAGTTTGAAAACAAAGATGAATAGCTTGAAGTTGATTTGGAAAGTTTAGGTTATTTGAGAGAGTTGCGTGATACTAAAAATGCAAAGCTTGCTACTTTGAATGAAATGTTGGCTAGGGCTAGGACTCGTTTGAATGAACTCCAGTTTCAAGCACAGTTGATGGACCTTTCTGATTAAGCCTTTATGTTTAGTGTTTCTTTTGGGGATGTTAGGATAATGATGATGTAGTAATCTTTTCTGTTTAGTGAAAGTTTTAATCTTTTTGGTATGATGAACTTGTAATCCTGGAATGATATTATGTAATGATTATGGAATGGAATATGAAATCGTGTTTCTATTTATGTTTTTGTGATTTTAATTTTTGCATTATCATTATTGAGTGTATTTTGTGATTTTTATTGTTATTCCAAACAGCCTATATATTATTCATGGAAACAAACACTCCTAATTTTATTTTTTGTTAGAAATATGTAACTGCCATTTCTATTTAATTGAAAACAACCTCTATCATTTCATTTCTTCTTTATTAATTTTCTTAACTCTAATGTTTTGAAAATGATCATCTATCATTTTATTGCATCTTTATCAATTATGTTATTCCTAATATTTTGAAAATAAATTTTTCTATTTTCTTTGCAGGTTTTTTTTATTGAATCATTGAAGAAGTCTAAAAAAGGTGTGTTTTCTTTTTAGGTTTAATTAAATTCGCTTTATCATTTTTCTAGTTAGGGTTGGATTTGATTTATCTAATAGCAACATGTAACTAAAAGAAATGGACAAATATATGACTATGATTTTATTCAAAATGAAGATAACTTTAATTGAAATGTTATTGGATACATTCTGTTATGAATAAGGAAACTGTTAAAATAGATTGTTAAAAGCTTCCTTGAAAACGATGTTTCGTGTTCGATTTTTAAGCTCCGGGTCTTCATCTTCATTCATCAAAATCTTTAGTCCTTTTGGTGAAGTTACTCTAGATAGAGCTACGTAGAGTTGACCATGGCTAAAAACAGGGCTGGGTAAATAAACACCAACATAGTTGAGTGACTGACCTTGACTTTTGTTTATAGTCATCGCATAGCAAGGCTTGACAGGATATTGCCTTCGTTTCATGATAAATGGCCATTGTGTTTGCGTAGATGTGAGAGTTATTCTTGGGATAAGAACACTTTCTCCCACGTTTGATCCCGTAAGAATTTGGGCGCGAATGACAAATTGACCCAAATCAGTTATGATCAGTCGTGTTCCATTGCATAATACCATGCTTGGATTTACATTACGCAAAAGCATAATAGGCAATTCTTTTTTTCAAATTTAATTCATGAGGTGGCATGCCTGGGAATTTTAAAGAGTTTAGAAACTCGATAGGGTAATGTTGGTGTTGATCTAAGGTGTCTGTAGATCCCTTACACACTTCATCAACACTATAGTAAGTAACACTCTCACTTGGTAGCTTTTTAAACATATAGTTGTTTATCTCGTCAGCATCATCATTTCGAGGCGTTAGAATTGAACGTTCTCTTAGATAGTGTTCATCATTTCTCCTAGCTTCAAAATCAGGATAAGATTGATTGACAATCTGTTCCAAAGGAGCATTGCAATCTCATTTTCATATAGTCGGAATTCTTGATAAGTTATTTCTCAATCTCATTTTGCTTGATTAAATGCTCATTTTCTTCACATAATGAAACAGATGGTTGACATTTATTTTGAGAAGCCAAATTTGATTCTAATAAATAAATTGTTTCAAAAAATGATCTTTATCGGCATTAGAATCTCGTATCTTATTATCCACTTGTCATTGAAGAACAATGTTTGCTTTTTCAAGTTTTTCAAAATAGGTTTCAAACTTGTCCGTTTTCTTTGAAAATCGATTTTGGCATCCTCAAAATCTTTAGTCAGTTGAGCTAAAGCTATTTTGAGCTCTTTAATCTTAGAATCAATATTATTTGCTTCATTTTCTATAATGTTAGACGACTCGAGAGATTGATATGGTTTATTAGCATTTGTATGTTCAACATCCTGGTCAACTCACTTCCATTATTACTCATATATGATGAATCAGGTGTGGTATTACTATCAACCTATTACAATAGATATGTGTCAAAACTAGGTTCGGATTGCTCAGTATGTTGATTTTCATCAGCAGATATATCATATTCAGTAGTCAAATATACCTCATCCATTGGCTCATCATCATATATGGGTCTGATAAATGCATCATCAACTTCTGTATCATTCCCCGAACTGCTGCTTGTATCTCGTTTTCCAAAATTTTGCCCACAGCTTTCTTTATCACCCGAACAAGCATCCAATGATTTTCCATTATCAACCTTGCTCTCTTTCGTCTTCATCGGTCTTTTATTCACCCTTCTTTCAAATTATCGTTTATGAAAATTTCTTTCAGCAATTGATTTCTTTACGTTACTCGTGGGATGAAAGAGTGTCTATTTGAACTCTTGGAGATGTAAAAAAGTGTATTTTAACAAAGTATTTGCTTTCGAACTCTCGTTTATATAGACCTTTGTCTCAATAAATTACTAAAATTGATTGTAGAGAGCTAAAAAAGCTAGCACGGATTCATCCTCTTGAAATCCCACTTTGTCAAGTTACGTGTGAATTTAATCCATATTGAGTAACATCGTGCTTGTGAATGTCTCAACATCTTGACAAAATAGTAGAATGAATACCCGTTTGTATCCGATCTCAATATGAGTGCCTTGAAGAGGTCTTTGAAAGAATATAAAGGTGTGACTGAAGTATTCTAAAATGTTCCATGCATCGCTCTTATGATTTCAACATCTTGTATATTCTTGCATGAATATATTTCGTATCAAAATTCGAGTTGCTTTTCGTTACAGAATTGTGACAATCATTCCATAAACTATGCACTCTCAAACGTTTTCTCATTATTCCCAGATATGCAGCTTGCACTTCCATTTTGAAGAACATTTGACATTGTCAATGATTGTGAATGGATTACGGATCTTAAGAATATATATTGTGATGAATTGTGGTTTAATTATGAAAATTCTTGAATTTTCCTGTCAAAAATAATTTCAAAAATTTCTATTTTCAAACTTTGAAATTCACTTGAGAAATTAATTCTAAGACTGTAAAAAAGTTTTAGAAAACTTGAAAATTTTAATATCGATTTTGCGTGAAAAAATTGAATTTTGGTCCAGAAATTTGAATTTTAGGTCACAAAATTTGGTGTTGCCAAGATTTGAATTTGAAACAGAAAAGGCCTAAAAAGTTTATAGAAAAAATTGAAAGTTTTTTTAGAAATTCTTAATGCAACGATGCCTAAAAACATCACTTGTATTTTTTGGTCTCGCTTTGTTTTGATTACAACAATATATAAAAACAAGCATTTAGCAAAAACGACGAATATCGAATTCTCAAGTTTATTAATCTTCCATTTCATCTATAATCACTTAAGGTATGAATAAACAAGTTCTTAACCTAACTAAGTGACCAATCATTAATTATTTTTATTAAACCACAAAAGTTTTTTAATAAACTTTATTTCTAAGAAAATGTTTTAATGGAAAAGAAAAAGCTTATAGGATATTCATAGGATATTCCATAGGATATTCATTAGGATATACCTTAGGATATTGTTAAAGAGAATATCCCCACCATATAAGCTACAGGACAAAAGGGAGTAACGTCTAAAGCTAACGGTTTCTTATAGGTACCCACGGTTCATTATATATAATGAACCGTATGAACATTACTGAACTGTGGGCAGATAGAGCCGTTATTTCCTTCTCTTATAAATAGTGGACCATTTTCAGATTTTACCTCACCTTATTTGCACACACTTTCTCAGATTCTAAACCACTTCTATAGTCTTTCAAATCCTTGATCATTTGTTTGATTATTCTTGTTTAAGAAGTGATGATTTATTCCACCCTCTCATCCTCTTAAGTGCAAAGAGAATAAGACTATCATCCTTAAAGTGTTGTGTCAAGTTCAAAATTCATTTAAGATCTAAAATATTATTTCATTCTTGTGTATTTATAAAGATCCAAATAGGTGTGTAATTTGGAGGTTGTGTATGTGTTGTGGTTAATACGGAGGCCTTAAAGTATATTGATGTAGATTAGTCCTAGCTAAGATTAGGGCTAGACTTTTAGCTTAGAGTCAGAAATGTTTATCCACCTTGAAGAAGCTTGTTGATAAGTGAAGTCTCGAGTAGGATACTCGAGGAGTGGAGTAGGGACGAAGATAGAGCTTCGTGGTCGAACCACTATAAAACCTTGGTGTTTGGTTTGATCTTTCCTTTCCGTAATCTCTTTACATTCTTTATTCATACTTGCATATACTTTGTGATTATTGTCTTAGCAACACTATCATTTGTTCATATTGTGGATAAGAAGGTTTCACATAAATCGCTCGAATATAACTATTTTAAAAAAGATTTTTATCAAGGTTCCAGATAGGTGAGGCGTGGCGTGGCGGCATAGTCAAGCCTCACGCCTTTTC
Organism: Glebionis coronaria; assembly: GCA_025667525.1. Classification (NCBI taxonomy): domain Eukaryota; kingdom Viridiplantae; phylum Streptophyta; class Magnoliopsida; order Asterales; family Asteraceae; genus Glebionis; species Glebionis coronaria. The sequence continues at coordinate 173,422,177 of CM046879.1, read as the reverse complement.
GAGTCATAGCGGGTCATAACGTTTCTAAGGCGTGAATTAAAGCGTCATAAAATACGAAAATATCTAGAAATTCATATATTTATATCATAGTTTATATATACCGAGTTCACAAAATATATGATACATATGAAATAAAGTTAGAAAACTATCTTTGAACGTAATCCTTTTCATTTCTATATAAAAGTAGGATTTCTATTAAAATTGAATGTAAAAAAGCCTTCACGCATCACATTTTATCGTGATTTATCACGTTTTTCACTCCATGTCTCACGTCAAGCCTTAAGCTCAAGCCTTGGTCAATTGCGTGGCGTGGAGGTCACGCCTTGCGCCTTTGTGAAGCTATTGCGAGCCTGTAGAACCATGATTTTTATACAACAGTTTTTTAAGTAGTGAAACTATTCAACCCCCTTCTAGTTTCTACAATTGCTATCAGAGCCTAGGTCACTCAAGCCTTTAAAGTATATTGTATTTTAAAACTTCGATCAATCTATGGACTCCGACAAATACCTAGAAAGGCAATCTATGCAAATACCGCCTCTTTTTGAAACCGATAGTTTTATTTATTGGAAAAATAGATTCGAGACTTATGTGAAATCAAAAGATTTAGATCTTTGCCATGTTATTACTAATGGTGATTTTTTACCTTTACAATACAATGAACTTTCTAAAAAGAAATAAATTGTTTCTTTTGAAAATCAAAACAATGACACTAAGAAAAAGCTTTCTAAAAACAATGAGGTTAAAATGGTTATTTATAATGCTTTCCTAAAAAAAGAGTATGAAAGGATTTTTATGTGCAAACCCGCTAAAGAAATATAACAAACCCTTTTGATAACCCACCAAGGTAATAGTCAAGTCAAAGAAATCAAAATCGATCTTCTTGTTCAACAATATGAACAATGTGTCATCTTAGAAGATGAAACTATTGGTAGTGCATTTGTTAAGATTTAATACTATCATTACTAGTCTAAAAGCATTTGATGAATGTTTTTCTAGCAAGAATAATGTCATGAAGTTTTTTCGAGCGTTGCATCCGAAGTAGAGAGCTAAAGTTACGACGATTGAAGAATGAAAGGACCTCACTACATTGTCACTCAATGAACTTGTTGGAAAAATGGTAATCTTGAAAGACTCGAAGATTGTTAAGAAAAATGGTGAAAGAGAGTCTCTAGCATTGAAAGCCAAGAAAGAGTATAGTGACCATGAATGCTCAACTTCCGATAGTGAAGATGAAGAATATGCTATGGCGGTTAGAGACTTCAAGGAGTTTTTCAAGAGGAGAGGACAATACGTAAGACAACCTAGCAATGACAAAAATTCATTCTCAAAGAACCGATTCGACAAGAATGACAAAAGTGGAAGAAAGTGGTATAGATGCGGTGATTTGAACCATCTAACTGGTGAATGTCGCAAGCCAGCTCGCGACAAGAATCACACGGCGTTCGTTGGAGGGTCGTCGACTGATAGTGATGAAATGCGAGGAAAATGCTAAAGACGAAAAATGTCTCATTGCTAATTCTTCTAAAGAGGTACATTTCGAAACCGAATACTATAGCAATGATAGTTCTTCCTTAGACGACTTGGAATTAAAGAGTCAATACGATAATCTATGCAAACTAATCTAAAGTTTATAGAAAAGAATAAACTACTAAAATCAACTAAAACTAAACTTGAAAATGAGATTAGTGAGTTAAAAGGTAAATTATCTAAATTATGAAAACCTTAGACAAGAAAATGAGAAACTCAAGAGTATACCCATTAAGTTGGATAAATTTGTGAAAGGTACTAATGCTTTTGATGATATGTTAAGTAAACAAATTCACTCTAATGAAAAACTTAGTTTAGGTTTTAATCCCGATGAAGCATCTACCAGTGAAAATAAACAAGTAAATTTTTCTGAAAAGTGTCCACTCTCCACGGTTCGAGAAAGTTTTCCGTGGTTCCTTATATTTATGAAACCGGGGGAAAAGATAATAACCCGCGGACAGAAGGGTCAAAATCCAAGAAATAATTTTTTTTGTTTTGAATAATCCATTTTAGAGAAAGGACCAAAACACCTAGTCATCAACAAAGTTAAAGTTATCCGTTTTGTTTTCTTTTGATGTATAGTACATGCTTTTTACTGATGATTTTGTTAAGAGGGACATGCGTGGCTTTTTTATAGTGTCACTTTTATCATTAAAATTTAAAAAGTTTTCAAGCTCCTGTTGGTTGCGAATGTCGTTGCACTAAGATATGCATGTTGATACATGCAACCTGTACTAAAAGCAATCCTAAACACTCTATTGAACTTTGTATATCTCTTTCTTAGAAAGAGCAAGTACCAAAAGATAAGCATATTTTGATACACTATGGGTCTTGTTATCATCATCAAAACAAACTTTTGCCCATTTTTGTATGGTTCATATAAATTGTTAAGTATGTATTATGGTTAAGAGCAAATTGTAAAATCCATGATTTTACCATGATTTAATGTAATAAAGTTTCATCCAATGATCTTAAGAACATTCACTCATGTGCTATATTTCAATGAGAGGTATGTGAACTTGTCCATTATGTACTTATACTTTTACATTCATACTTGTTGTAATAAGTTTCATAACTTAAACCTTGTACTTAAAACTAGGGGAAGCAAGTAATAAAATGTATAATCAATATTTGAGTATACAACACTTAACTAAAATGTGAAAACATGCTACACATACTATATGTAGCCGTGTATGTATGTGTGTATGTATAACATGAACATGTTTAAACCTTCTTGGACTAGCCCAAGACCATATGTTCCTTGTGTGCTAGCCCAACATAAGCCCAAGCCAAGCCCAAGCCAAGCCCACTAACCCTTTTGGCTACCTATACACGGCATGCACACATATGTGGAAGAAGAAGGGATGTCTTGGTTTTGGAAAAGCCAGCACATGGCACAAATACTCTTACCAAGGCAATCATGCCTTTTGTATTACCCTTCTCTCTCCCATTTTAGCCGAAAAACACACACATAAATTCTCATTCTCTCATGCAATCAAATCTCACTTATCTCTTCACCTTTCTCCCTCAGTCGTTCGGATACATCCAAGCTTTATGAATTAAATCTGCTAGATCCTTGTCCCATCTTAACTACTAATCATTTAGTAGCGTCATCATATTTGGAATCATTCTACCAAGCCCTAGCCGAACCTTAAGGGTCACGGCTTGGTTTATATTTAGGGTTTTCTTCATCATCTAGATTAGATCTCTAATCGCCTTGTTCATCTAGATCTTCCTTGGTAACTTTTAAGCAAGAAAGGTATACTCCTTATGCTTCTTCATTTTTACTTGTATGCATCATCATCCATCTATAAACACATGTAACAAACTTGTTAAAATCAAGATTTGGTAAAAACCATGACCTTAAAGGTCACGACATATATTTGAATGCCATTAGTCATGGTTAAAATCTTTTTAATAAAGAAGCCTATGACTAGTATTCTATGATTTAGCTTGATTTAAAATCATATGAACCATTTTATGAATTTAAATGTAGCATGGGTTACACATCTTACTCTTTGGTTAACTAATAATCATAGATCTCATAAGTAAACTTGTGTAACTTAAAAACCATGAAAGACCATGACCTTAAAGGTCACAGCAAAATTTAATGGACACCAATGATTTATGTACTTAGTTTTAAATAATGAAATATGTATTATTACATGTGAAATGGACTTCTAAAAATCTCTAAAACACTTATATATATATATATATATATATATATATATATATATATATATATATATATATATATATATATATATATATATATATATATATATATATATATATATATATATATATATATATATATATATATATATATATATATATATATATATATATATATATATATATATATATATATATATATATATATATATATATATATATATATATATATATATATATATATATATATATATATATATATATATATATATATATATATATATATATATATATATATATATATATATATATATATATATATATATATATATATATATATATATATATATATATATATATATATATATATATATATATATATATATATATATATAGCCGTGGGTTATATATATAACCTTGAATGGGTTTTAGATGTACATGCATGCTTATATAAGACCTAGATCTAATGATAAGAGTTTAACTTAACATGATAAACATAAAACAAGCTTATAGATCTTATGGGAACATTGGGAGAAAACAATATAGCCGTGAGCTATATGTTGTTTTCTTGGAATTGTGGTAATCTTGGAAACATGCAAGAAGCCTAGATAATCATGTTGTATTTTTATAAATATTTACAAGACATAAAACTAGATAAAAATCTCATCTTGGGAATACCAAGATTAAAATTATAGCCGTAGGCTATATGTATGTATGTATGGACTTGTGATTTAGTTTCTTAGTTTTTACATAGCTAAATCTTATTTTGGGGACACTTATAAGTACATGCAACCATAAAACAAGTTTTGACTCATCTTAATAAGCTATGATTAATTATAGTTGTGAGTTATAAGCTCATATTAGGGCTTATGACTTGCATGCAACCTTGTAACACATCAAGATCTCATTTGGTACATCACATAAAATAAACTATGAGTTTTATTCTGTTAGCCTCAAAATATTGAGTCAAACAAGAATGCTCGGTCATAAGTTATTATTGTAACATTAGTTAGAACGTTGTAATAGGTAGTTAATTAGTCGTGGTTTACGGGCTTGGATTTAAACTAATTAAAGTCCAAAAGACAAGCCCGGCCCAATATATAGTCCATTAAAGCCCGCATGTGGATGGACTATATATACTACCCTCCTAGCATGTTAGGAGGGTTGGTTGTTCATTTTTCTCACTTCTAATCTAATATACCCAAAGTTAATCCTCTCGCTCTCACTACTTTATCTCTCTAAAATTCATCTCATATCTACCTTTCTTTCTTTATTTCGTGTGCTATATCATCATATATTAGGGACAACAATTGGTATCAATCGCCATGGGGTAGTTTTGTGATTCGTTGTTGATATTACTTGGTTCGTGTGAGTTTTCTCTTATAATCATCTCGTATTCAAGATTTGTTTTGTGTTTCCCATGCTCTAAATCTTGATTTAAATCTTCTACGTAGTTGTGGTAGGGGTTTGGTCGCATTTGGTTGGTTAAAATCGCGGATTTCTTGTCGAAAAATTCATCTTTTTACCTCAAAATCTCGAAACTGTACCATCATTCCGATTGGTGTAATCGGAAAAGGGTTTAAAGATTCCGATTGTGATTCCGATCTGTAGCATCGGAAAAGGGTTTAAACATTCCGACCAGCTTTTCCGATCACATTTCGACTGGACTTAAATTATTCCGATTGCATTCCGATTTGTTATTCCGATTGTATTCCGACAAAGGGATTCCGATTAGGACATTCCGACACCATTCCGACGAAGGGATTCCGATAAAGGGGAACATTCCGATTTGGGTATTCCGATTAGGACCATTCCGACAAGTGTATTCTGATTAGGGGACATTCCGATTTGGGTATTCCGATTAGGACATTCCGATTTGGGTATTCCGATTAGGTCATTCCGACAAGGTTATTCCGTTTAGGGCTCATTCCGATGACATTTTCAGCTAAATTTTGTTCGAGTATGTTTTAGACTTAGCCACCATCTAGACTAGTTTCGGAACGTAGTTTACACGAAGATTAAAAAAAAAAGTGTTATAATTTTTAGGTCAAGTAAAATCAAATTTTTTCCATACTAGTTTTAGGACATTTCTAGCTCAATTTCAAAATTTGGCGATACAAAATTTTTTAGTCTACCATTTTTGTCGGACTGGAGAATTTATTGTCGGACTGAAGAAAAATTGCAATTTTCGGAATTTAAAACAAAACAACAATCACAACAATTCTACTTAAGATCCATATTCACTTCATCATTTCAGAGAATATTGAGATGGATTCTACTGCCGAATATCGTGTGACGAACAACAACATAATGGTGGCGGGTAACAAAGAGAGACCTCCAATGCTTGTGTCTGGTCGGTATGCTCAATGGCAATCACGTTTCATACGATACCTTGATACAAGACCTAATGGTGATGCCTTGAGGAAATGTATTACTCATGGACCATATATATTTAAGAAGATCTCAATTCCTCAAAGAGCAGCCACAGATACTACTGATCCAATACCTACAAGTGAACGTGATGAAACAAGAGCCGATCTCACACCTGAAAATTGTGCTTGGCATGATGCGGAGAAGGAATCCATCTGTATGGTTTTAAGTGGGATTGGAGATGACATTTATTCCACGGTTGATGCATGCCCTACAACACATGAAATGTGGACTGCTATTGAACGCTTGCAACAAGGAGAATCACTCAACAAACAAGATGTCAAAACAAACTTGTTTTGGAATTTTGGCAAGTTTACTTCAAGGGATGGAGAATCAACTGACTCTTACTACTCCAGGTTTTATAAGATGATGAATGACATGACAAGAAATAATCTGCAAGTCTCCACCATGCAAGTCAATGTTCAATTTCTTCAACAACTTCAACCCGAGTGGACACGGTTTGTCACTTTGGTGAAACAACAAGAAAAGTTAGACGAGGTCTCATATCATCGACTCTTTAATATCTTGAAGCAATTTCAGAATGAAGCAAATGAGATTCGAGCTGAACGTATTGCCAAGACGGCTAATCCACTTGCTTTAGTGACTATCACACAACATGTTCAAGATCATCACTCTCGTGCTCCTAAGCCATACTCCACTACATCATCTTCACCACGATCTTCCACATCATCTAAGTCTTCATCATCCACAAAATCTCGAGGTAAAGTGCCAAGAGCACCATCACCACCATCTGAGTCCTCATCTGAAGAAGATAGTGATGAAGATCAAGCTCAAAAGAACCGAGAGATGAAACAACAAATTGCTTTCATAATGAAGACTTACAAGAAAATCTATAAACCCACAAACAACAATATTCGTACATCATCTAACACAAAGAACCGATATGTTGAGAGTCCTCCAAGGTATGACACACGTCGACGTGGTGAAAGTCCTTCTAGGTATGATCGACATAATCCAACACATGTTGAGGGTTCTGCAAGGTATGATCGACAAACTGCCAAGTATGATACTTAGAGGATTGCTGCTGCTACCGGGAATAGGGAAACTGTTGGAAGTCAAGTGGTTCAGCAGAGTGGGATTCAGTGTTTTAATTGCCAAGGTTATGGGCATATGGCAAAGGAATGCAGGAAGCCGAAAAGGGTTAGAGACTCCAGCTATCACAAGGAAAAGATGCTGCTATGCAAGAAAATGGAAGCAGGGGTTAAATTGTCAGCTGAGGAAGGAGAAATGCTTGATGATACTGATGATGAAGATTCTGATCAAGAGCTCGATGCACATTACTCGTACATGGCAAAGGTTTAAGAAGTTCTCAAAGTCACTGAAGATGACAATGGCCCTATCTTTGACACTGAGCCAATCGATAAGGTACACACTACTGATGAATATAATGTGTTTGGTGATAATCCTGAGCATAGTGATCTACCCAATGCCATTAATGACACGTGTATGATGGAAACGGTTGATAGCAATACAACACCCGATTCATCAGACATCTGCAATAATGAGTCTGAGGATGATCAACATGCAAATGAATATGATGAAGAGGAACGTATTGCGCTTGCTAATTTAATTGCTACTTTACAAAAAGATGTCACTGAAAATAAAAAGAGTCAAAAGCAATTAAAGAAGGCAAACGCTATGCTCACTCAAAGTTTTGAAGAATGCAAAGCTGCTCTTATCAAATCTACTGAGATGACTGAAAGCTATAGAGATGAGCTCCTTCAGAAAACCAAAGAGCTTGAGGGGTACAAGGGAAGTGCGTTAAAAAGTCAAAAGGACGATTTTGAAAACAAATATAATACAACTCTTAAGTTATTAGCAAAAGAGAAGCGTCAATATAATGTTTTCTTAATGGATGAACGCCAAAAACCGTACCTTGCCAACACCAAAGTTAATGAACTTGAACAAAAGCTCTCTATGACCACTACTGATTCTGCTAAAATTCTTGAGGATAAGAAACAAGAGGTAGATGCGTTAAAACAAGACTTCAAAAGTAGATATGATAAAGAAACTGAAAAAGTAACGAAACTAGAAGCACAAGTCGAAATTTTGAAGAAAGTTGTTTATAAAACGCATGATTCTATTCAATCCGTAAGCATGCTGGCACCCCCTTCCATGTTTAAGGGTCAAGCTAGCTTTGCAAGTCCTGAGTACCTTGCCAAAGCTCAAGCTGCGAACCCGTGTCTTTATCTTGATGAGACTGAAAGGACCGATCTTGATTGCATACCTGCTAGTGCCGATAGTGAAGAGACTGCCCTTTGGGATGATGATAGTCAACCTCTTGTCAATAAGGAGTTTGTTAAACCATATAATTATGCTTATGAGAATAGTCTTTATGGTCTTTTCAACAAACAAACTCAGAAAACCCGTGAGGAAGTGTTTTTAGAATGCAAACAAAAGAGAATTCAATGGAAGAAAGCATTTGCCCCTAAGAAATCTAATGTTTACAAATACATAAACTACCTCCCTCTAGATGAATCTAAAAGCAAGAGTAGAAAAACATTAGGTATTCTTAAACACCATATAGATAATGTTAAATCTATTGTTGAAAGAGACTGGGCAAAATGTGAAAATGCTGAGTGGACACGTCCGATTCCTCAAGATATTACCTTGCTTGTGAAAGAACTCTTAATTCCTTACACGACGTTGATTAAAGAAACTGTTCTTCAACTTGAGGAGTTCATTCGGACTGAAATGTATGATGACTTAAAATATGTTGAATCTCTTGAGAAACACATTGAAAATCTTCAAATGGAGAAGTCTGATTTCTCAGATGAATATGATTTACTCTTGCAAGAATGCGTTTCTAAAGATGTTATGTGTGCTTATTTTACATCTTGTGCTGATATTGATGAATATTCTGAAGTTGCATGCCAATATCTTGATAAGATCAAAGAATGTGAACGTCTTGAAATTGAGCTTTCGAAACGTAAAGAAAATGTTGACAAAAAGGTTTTTGAGTTACTTCAACACAAAACTGATTTCCTTCAAAAACATTGTCATTCACTAGAACTTGCTTTGCAAAAAGACGTTGGTAGTTTTCCACATGATAATAAATTGCAAGAAAAACTTTCCCAAACATTTCGAGAAATGAATGAACAGAATTTGGAAATTAAAGGGTTGAAAGCTCAATTACAAGACAGGGACAGAGCATAGCAGAGTTGCAGAAACTCGTTGCTAAAATGGTTGGGAAAATCGTGGAACCTAGCATTAAGAAACCTGTTGTTAGACAACCCAATGCCTCTAAAGTGAATAGATCCTCTATCTTGGGAAAACCATCTGCTTTATCAAATTCCTTGTTTGCAAAACCTGTGTTTGCCCCCAAGATAGATAGAAAGGAAAGGTTACCACAGAATCAACCCATAAGGAATACTAAAGCACCAAGCGTTAAGCACAAAAATGTGATTAAACCAGGGATGTATAGAATGCCCACTAAGCCCACAAACAAAGTTACTCACTCGCCTCAGACTTCTAGAAACACTAATATTCGTGTGTCTTCTACTACATGAATAGTCTCCACTACTAGTGTTAGCTGGCCTCAGCTTAAGAGCACTCAAGTGAATGATAAGGTCTGGAAACACAAGAATCAAGGGAAGATGAAGCAAGTAGAAGAACACCCTAGGAATTTGAATGTTTTTAAGAATAAAAAGTCTGTTATCGCATGTAATGACGATTTGATTGCTGTGAATGATTTGAATGCTATGAATGTGAAATTTGTTTGTGTCAAATGTGGAAAGTGTGCTAATGCTAATCATTCTATGTGTGCTATGAATAAAGTCAAAGGCGTAGATACTAGAACTAAGAAGCAAGTTGCAATGCCTATTAGAGCTAGTAAACCCAAACGCAAGATGAACCATTCTGGTGCCACCCCCACTAAGAAAAGTAATGCAACAGACTCCACCACTAAGAACCCCAGAAGCAAAACTAAGGAATTATATGAGTCTGCTAGTAAGTCTTGGAAATGGTGGTTTGCTAATCAATGTCCTCCCGGATATAAATGGATGCCTAAAGTTAGGACAGAAAATGTGACTACGAGTGTTAGTATGCCTTTAAATGTTGCTAAGGACACTAATGATTCTATAATCACAAATACTGTGGTATCCAATTTAGCAAATGCTCCATCGTGTTCTAACTCTTCTGCAGGTGATACAAATAATTCTCTTTATACTGGACTCCAGATGCACGAAGCACATGACGGGGAATCTCAAGCTTCTAATTAACTTCGTGGAGAAGTTCCTGGGTACGGTCCGATTTGGAAATGATCAGTTTGCACCGATCCTAGGATATGGAGATTTGGTTCAGGGGAATATCACGATTAAAAGGGTATACTACGTCGAAGGGCTCAATCACAATCTTTTCTCGGTTGGTCAATTCTGTGATGCGGATTTGGAGGTTGCTTTCAGAAAGAAGACATGTTTTGTTCGTGATTATGATGGGAATGATTTACTTACCGGTACACGGGGTACTGATCTTTACACAATTTCACTACAAGACACAACTTCATCAACTCCAATTTGCTTCATGGCTAAAGCTTCATCGACTCAGGCATGGTTATGGCATCAACGACTTTCTCATCTCAACTTTGATACCATTAACTTGCTTTCCAAGAAAGATATTGTGAGAGGCCTTCCAAGTTTGAAATTCATCAAAGATCATCTTTGTTCTTCTTGTGAGCTTTGTAAAGCTAAACGAAGTATCTTCAAAACAAAAACCACACCAAGCTCAAAAGTACGGTTAGATCTTCTTCATATGGATCTGTGTGGTCCCATGCATGTTCATAGTATCAATGGAAAGAAATATATTCTGGTAATTGTTGATGATTACTCAAGGTACACATGGACTCACTTCTTGAGGTCCAAGGATGAAACACCCGAAGTTCTCATCAGCTTTCTTAAACTGATACAACGTGGTCTTCAAGCTCAAGTTAATGTGGTTCGTACTGACAGAGGTACATAATTTTTGAATTCAAATCTGAGAAAGTATTTTGAAGCCGAAGGGATTGAACATGAAACATCTATTGCTCGAACACCCGAACAAAACGGCGTTGTTGAAAGACGAAACCGTACTTTAGTTGAGGTTGCTCGAACATTATTATCCGCTTCAAAACTTCCACTATACTTTTGGGCCGAAGCCGTGTCAACCGCATGCTACACACAAAACCGTTCCTTAATTATCCCAAGACACGAAAAGACACCATATCACATAATTCATGATCGAAAACCTTCACTCAAACACCTTCATGTTTTTGGATGTACTTGTTACATTATTCGAGATGGTGAAAATTTGGACAAGATGAAAGAGAAAGGTGATGCATGTATTCTTGTGGGATATGCAACTTAGTCAAAGGGATATAGAGTATACAATAAGAGAACAAAATTGATTGTCGAGACCATTCACATTAGATTTGATGAATTACAAGAAATGGCACTTGAACAAAACAGTTTAAGTCCCGATCCACAACGACAAACGACTTCCGTTCACAACCGCACGGAACTCGAAACTCAAGACCACAACAATGAACCGTCAAGTTCAACGCTGGTTCAAGAAAATGTTCCTAGAGCTGATATGATAGTCAACACGACAATTGAAGAGTTGGAAATGTTATATGGACCAATGTATGATGATTATTTCACGGGGGAGAAACAAGTTGTATCGAAGTCTTCCGGTGTCACTCATGATATGAATGATGATACCGATCATCGTCAATAAATGGATACAACTTCATCTACTTCAACACGGGTTGCTGCAGATTTGCCTCCTCAGAATATCACTTCAACAATCGATCCTACAACATCCACAACTACTGTCATTGCTCCAGAGAACACAAATCAAGAAGACAATGCATTATCTGACGAAGACGAATTTATCAACCCATTCGGTACACCGGTACACGAAACTGGAGAGTCTTCTACTCGCCATGTTGATCCGTCAAATATGCATACGTTCTACCAACGACATCCTTCAACACATCATTGGACCCGAGAACATCCTTTGGTTCAGGTAATTGGAAATCCTTCACAACCTGTTCGTACAAGACGACAACTAGCCACCGATGGCGATGTTTGTATGTTCGCACTCGCCGTGAGTTCAGCTGAACCGAAAAACATCAAAGAAGCCATGGCTGATCATGCGTGGATTGAATCGATGACGGATGAACTTCAACAATTTGAAAGACTTAAAGTCTGGGAACTTGTTGACAGACCATACGATGTAACACCATTAAATCTTCGATGGATCTGGAAAAAGAAGATGGATGAAGAGAACACGATCATCAAGAATAAATCTAGGCTAGTGGCTAAAGGGTATGGACAGAAAGAGGGTATTGATTTTGAAGAATCATTTGCACCAGTAGCTCGAATGGAAGCGGTCAGGATTTTCCTTGCTTATGTTGCACATAAGGGATTCATCGTTTATCAAATAGACGTAAAGATGGCGTTTCTTAACGGTCATTTGAAGGAAGTAGTTTATGTCACGCAGCCGGAAGGATTCGTCAATCCTCATTATCCTGACAAGGTGTATCGTCTCCACAAAGCACTTTATGGACTCAAGCAAGCTCCAAGGACGTGGTACGACGAGCTCTCGAAATTTCTGGTCTCCAAAGGTTTCTCAAAAGGTTCCATTGATTTAACTTTGTTCACTTATAAATATGGGGATGACATTTTGCTTGTGCAGATTTATGTTGATGACATTATTTTCGGGTCTACAAACCCAAAACTTTCAAAATGGTTTGAAAAAGTAATGCACAACAGATTTGAAATGTCTATGATGGGCGAACTAAAATTCTTTCTAGGAATTCAAGTTCACCAATCCCCAAGTGGTATATTCATTAACCAAGCTAAGTATTGTCAAGAGATAATCACAAACCATGGTATTACATCATGTGACCCCGTTGGGACACCATTATCAACGACATCCCTAGATGCTGATTTGGAGGGATTACCCATAGATCAAACGAGATATCGTTCCATGATCGGGTCCCTCATGTACTTGACAGCAAGCATACCTGATATTCATCATTCTACGTGTTATTGTGCACGATATCAAGCACGACCCACTGAAAATCACCTCAAGGAGGTTAAACGAATCTTTCGGTACCTTAAGAATACCATTCACATGGGACTCTGGTATCCGAGGGAAACCGGTTTCTTTCTAACGGCCTATTCAGATTCTGATCATGTAGGGTGTCTTGATACACGTAAAAGTACTTCTGGTGGTGCACAATTTCTAGGACAAGATAAGCTTGTGGGATGGTCTTCCAAGAAGCAGGATTGCACGTCACTGTCATCAGCCGAAGCGGAGTATGTGTCTCTATCTGCGTGTTGTGCTCAAGTTCTTTGGATGAGAACACAACTCACGGATTATGGCTTCCACTTTGATAAAGTACCTATGTACTGTGACTCAAAGTCAGCCATAGCCATCTCCTGCAACCCGGTACAACATTCCCGCACGAAGCACATCGATGTCAGATATCACTTCATTAAGGAACAAGTTGAAAAGGGTATTGTTGAATTATACTTTGTTGGAACTGATTACCAATTAGCTGACTTGTTTACAAAAGCTCTTTCGAAAGAGAGGTTTGCGTATCTAGTTAGGCAAATTGGTATGAGATGTTTGACTCCAGCAGAACTGGAGGTTCTGGCGAAGAAGCCTGCTTGATTCATCTATCAAACATCTACCTGTAAATATTAATCAAAAAGCAAAATACAAAATTAAAAAATCTTTGATAATCCAAAAATATTCTTCTCGACATGTCTTTCAGTATCGATAATATGGACGTACCTAGAAATTTCGCTCAATAACGACACGGGTGTGTACATAAAGCTCGAATGAAAGTTGTAAATATTCTTCAAAACATGTCATTTCTATTTTTTTAAAAAGGAAATTGTCTATTTTGGACAATATTTCCAAAAACGGGTAGAGCAATCTATCTTGGGTTGAGCTTGTTGTAACACCAGTGAAAGTGCCGTAAGATGCTAAGTTATTGTCTCAAGAGTTGTTCAGTATGAGCATCTCTCTTAAGTTGTGGCTCACTTGTGGATGTGATATCCCGAGCCCAATGTCATTTATTTAATCCTATTTTACGTATATTTTTGAAATTTTTAAGAATTTTTATCGTGGATTTATTTGACGGTTTAAGTTGAAACCAACGTTTATGGTCGTAATTTAACGTTTGACGACTTAAGAAGAACCGATGACGACTACGATACCGACGGATGCCCAAAATTTACCTTTTATTATCGATTGATCGATATTTGAGTTTTTCGAGATTTTATTTTTATTACGTGTTAAGTCGAGTCGAAACCATGTGTATATTCGTTTTGTGTGCGTTTGAACCATTTAAAAGTATTTTGAGGTAGCTCGGACGAAACCCGACTCTCGTAAATTTATAAAAACTTATTAGGTACCATTTTTGCCATCTTTAAAAGTTATTTTTCAACAAAGGCCAAAAGAAAACTAATATTACACAATCTACCCTCCTCACCATATAAAAGGCCAATTTTACACACACACCACTCATTTTTCATTTCAAAACACACACACTCTCTCCCTTTTCTCTCTAGGCCGCCGGCCTACCACCACCACCACCTTAGATCCGCCACAAAAACATGATTTTTGACAAATCCAATCAAATACCACCTCTTGTTTCATCATTGTAAGTAATCTAATCCATTAAAAACACACATGCAACATCTTTGATTTTTCCAAAAATTTATAATTTTTCAAAAATGGATTTTGATCTAATTAAATGGTACACATGTTTAATTCATGTGTTAATAATGTTGAATCATCAATAAAACGAATTGGGGGGCTGTTTTCTTGGGTGTTTTGGCTACCCCAAACCCACGGCCAAAGTGGGTTTGGTTGTGGTTTGATGAGTTTGATGTTTTGTGTTGTGGGTTCATGTTTAGGATTGTGTTTTAGATGTTTTTGAATGAATTGAACCAATTGCATGTATGATTTAGGCTTTAGGTTTTGATGGGGATTCGATTTTTATAGTGTTATAGGCTGTTTGGATGATTGGGAATGGGTATGAGGGGTTAATCTAGGTTTAGGTGATGTTTGGATTGATTGAAAACAAGTGGAAGGGTGATTTTGAATGAGTCGTTTTCAAACAGATTGTTTAGGGCTATTTTCATGGTTTTAATTTTGGTCCAGGTTGTGATTATAGGATATAGTTGTAGTGGTCGTCGAGACGCTCGTTTCGGTATAAGATAGAGCTTTTAACTCCAAACGAGTCAAAAGTTATGATACTTTGAAAATACGTGTACCGGGAGATGAGAATCAACACAATCCGAATTTGTGGTTGGTTTTGGGTCAAATCCCGGGGACCATAGATAGAGTATGGTAAATGTTTGAAAGTTGATTTTTGGTCTCAAACCTGTGTATTTGAGTCTATTATTAGACTTAGGTGTCGTAGAGGTCAATGGTATATTTTAAATGGGTCAAATGAGTCCGACTTGGTCAAAGTGAAATTTTAGTCCGAAAAATGTAGGTTTAGTAATGTGTTGAGTAACGGGTCGTAAAAGCGAAAACTTTTAATGGGATTAAAAATGGGTTTTCTACAGGTCTTAAGGTATTTTTGAGAATTTTCTTAATTTTTATAACAAATGTTAAGTCTAGTAAAACAGCCCATACTTTTGGTAAGTATCGGCGAAACCGTAAAATGGATAGTAACTTTAATAACCTTGATAAATGGTATAAGTCTAGTAACAACTACTTGTTTGACTTTGGCGTGAGTTTTCATAAGCATTGAGTGTGTTTTCATTTGCGTGTGTTTAGTACAATAATGTACGCGGAGTATTGATTTGGTTTACGTACCTTGATTTTAGGTCAAGTGTTTGATTTTCCCGGGCATCCACGTCGTCGGTGACATTTCTCGTTACGTCTTCGCTAGAACTACTACTACTACGCAAGGTGAGTCTATAGCCTCGCTCTTTACTTTATCCAAATGTTTTTAACCCGCGAGGGGGATACATGCTAATTTAAATGAAAATGAACATAAGTCTTGATTGATTGTTGGACCCGAATGTTGCCTCGAAATTGTGTTGAGTACCTAGTTGCAAAAGACCCTAATTTCATGAACTATTAACTATTGTCCTGCCCTCGAGTAGGGGGAAATAGCCGCTTATACAATTTGTAGTACTACGGGGCTAACGACCCAATGCTAGCCGAGAAGCTGTACGTTGAGTAAGTTCTGCGGTAGATTATCTTGTATGAGAGATAAGGTATAATTGCAACTGATGCCTTTAGAAGGGGCACTGGTTTCATCTGAATCACGCCGGTAATTATTACGCGGGTGATTGAGTTAACGGATTAGTGTCATGAGCTTAGACACAATTGTCATAACCTTGAAAATAGATTGTGAGTACGACAATGCTATTGAATGATCATGATTAGTTTTTAATACTTATGTTCAACTTATGATTTGATAAACCTATAGATTCGCTCAACCTTTGTGTTGACGATTTTAAGCATGTGTTTCAGGTAACCAAGATTGTTAGCAGCGGAGCATGCGAGAATGGAAGTTGTGGTGGCTTGGCGGTCTACTTTGTTTTCCTCCCTTTTTGCACTTAAAAATTTTATAATATGTCATGTGAATGAAAATGTATTTTTGGGTTGAGATTCAGTGGGGACCTAAACGCAACTCTGTTTTATATAATTCTTGGGATTTGGAAAACTGTAGACTTGTATGTTTTTAATAATGTTAAATTTTATGTTTGAACTTTTACGTCTCTTGAGTCGTTTAATATAGCTTATGTGTGATGATAACTACGTAGCACCCATATGTTGTAGTTCCGCTGCGCATAGCATTTTGTGGGGGTGTTACAGATTGGTATCAGAGCCATGAGTTATAGAGAACTAGGTCATTTTGAAAAATCCTAAACTATAACTTTTGGTGTCGTAAGAAATTGTCCAAGCACACAACTATCCTGCATGGCTCCGGTAAGAATTCTTTAGCATTGCTTTATATTTTAGATGTATCCCTCGAAATTGATATGAATTCCCGAGTATTTAGTAAGTAAATACTTTGATATATATTGAGATATATTGTTTTGTACGTTGAGTACTTATCATCGTAATTTGCAAATTCTCGTAAGATTATCTTATATGTTGCCTGTAATTGGCATAACGGGCTACATTGCATTACATGGCAACATCGTGTTGTAATCCTACGTGTATGTAGGAATGGTTGTATGTATAAGTATGTATATGCTATGGTATTTAAAGGCATTGCACGCGAAGCAATGGCCCTTGGGTAATTATCGTACATTAAAACGCGGTTTTGTTGAGAATTCGGCCTCACCGCAAATTATCAATCTTGATAATTAATTTATTGATCGGATAACCGAATATGAACCTCGTTTGATACTCTAGATACGTAATTAACGCTTCGTAACATATTGTATATTGACTAGTTTGATCTCGATTGTCGCTATCGCACCGTGGTGTGTCATTTTGGACATTTTCTTTTAAAACGTAATTTACATACGTATTACTTTATTTCCTTTATTCCTAATGGGTTTGATATGTTAGTTCACGTAACTATAACATAGACGAAGTATAATCGATGATGCGTACATCGGGGCGGCGAATCATGTGTGTATATTATGAAACATGATTGAGACATGTTGCCATTTAATCGTTGTTTACTATTCTACTTGAATTTTAAAGATGTGTTTTAAAATAGACTGGCGTTGTGATCAAGCGCGATAACTTGGAATTTGGTTGGTTTTTGTGTTAATTTTGTGGAGTACAATTTCGAGACTCATCCGAGGCCGATAACAACATTTAGTTGACATACGTATCCTCGTTCCATTTATTTCATTTTGTTTTGTTGATTCATTATTTTGAAGTTAATATTTTACATGACGAGGTCCGGCATTTGTGCAAGTTAAGTAAGCATCGAACTTTGTTGATTGAATGATTTAAACATAAAGTGTTTTATATATTTAATATTTGGTGAATGAAACTTTCGGATAAAAATGACGTATGATGTGTTTTGTAACGAGTAAAATTCGTGTAGAGAATAAACGGACATTGTGAAATTATTTTCCTTCAACCTTGGTTGGTAAATCGTAATAAGTAATTATTATTACTCGTAAAATCCTTGTTTTCATATATTAAAATTTGATACTAAAAGATTGTGATGGACTTGTTAAGAATTTGTTTAAATTAGTCGAGAAAGGAGTTATAATAAAATTTGCGAGATGACTATTGAGTATATGTAGCTTCGGATTTAGTATGAATTAATTTTCGGGTCAATGTAGCAAACTTTTGGCATAATTTGTAATATAGAGTAGAAAAATTGGTCATATATTTTGGAGGTAGGAACTTTGTAAAAATTGGTTTATTTTAAACATAAGGTTATGTTTACGTATGCATTGGTGTAAACTAGAACTCGTCACTCGTTGTAGTAAATAAACTGGGATAAAATCGGAATATACACTTTAAGTATGAAATTATAATGCTTGAAATAAAATTTTAAACATTGATGGAACGTCATTGGAAATCATTTGTTTGTTTAATTGTCGTTATAGAGAATCAATATGTGTAATTTGATGATGCTTGTTTAAAATCGTTTGAAAAATCTTTTGTTTTATTCCGCGACGAGATGTGTTAATTTTAAAATCATTTGATAATGGGCTAAGGATTAAAAGTTGAATTTTATATATTTTAAAATTATTGAGATAAGCATTTTGATTGTTTATTATATTATTATTATTGAGATTTAAGTCTCGACTAAAATCAGTAAGTATCCGAGATAATACCACGTGAAACCTCTTTATCATTTGAGTCGAATTACGCGAATATGATTTAACAAAACAGTTTTGGGGAAAACATGTGTGTAATAAAAGTCAAAGGTTGATTTTAAGAGTTAATTGGACTAGTTTGAGTCATGTTGGATACGTGTATAATTGTGATAATATAAGTCGTAATAATAAAAACGTAAAACTTGGAAAATTCTTACTACGTATGTTTTTGGTACTTAAGATATGAACATTAATGAGGTTTTGACACAAGCATGGAGATTTTCAAACCTAATGATTTGTCAATTATGATAACCGAGTCACCGCATCTACTAATGTTAATAATTTCCGAGAGATTGAAATTTTTCCAGAAATGAAAGCGTTGTAAAGATTGGAAAATGAAAGGTATAAATTCTTTAATGGTGTAACACAAATTAAAAATGTGTAAATGTTCGGTTTTACAATGTACAAGGTAACACTAATTATTATACGCAACTGGATTACACAACACACGCCTACTTGTATATTATTTAATAAAGATGTATATATAACGTTTTGAGTCACGATGGTTCGATCGTCCGACATCCCTTCTTTGATTTTGTGAGTCTGTATCTAAACATGAGTCGTCATGTGATTGTTCATTTTAATATTGTCTATGGTATGAAACCAATATTATTATATTTATTTTTGTGTCGCTACTTCGCTAGTACTTGATGATGAGGGTATGTCACCCGGTGTATTTTGTCATGATCATGGACGCCGTAACTTTCTTCTTTCGGTTAATGGAACCTAAAAAAATTCTGTATTTACTTGTATGATGCCATAAATCTTCATTAAAGTGGTTATTTATTTATATTTAACCAAAGCGAGGAGGCGTAGCCGCTTTACCAAATTATAGAAGTGAAAGAACTCGATCTTCCTGGTGAAATTGTTACTATTTAACCAAGTGATTATTCTTCTCTCCCCGTATACCCTTGGTGAAATGGGTGTGCAACTCGAGACGATGGGAAGTGTGATCGTTGTTTTATTTTTGACGATTGTGTTGGTATTCAACTTTTACTCCATGTATTCGTAGATCGCTGTTGTTATCCTGAGACTTTTGTCATATATTTGAAGTATTTTCATTTCTAATGTGGTTAATTTCCGTTGGCAATTATCTTGCTCGTTTACCTCGTTCGATCTCATTGATTTTTGGATTTTATTTTATTTTATTTTATTTTATTTTTGTGCTGGCAATGATCTTTAATCATGAACCACCTTACCGTTATTTTGTGAGTAGTCTATTTTGAAAATATGTATGAGTGTGAAATGTTTCGTTTAACCAAATGTAAATGTGTCGGTTTATTTACTTAATTATTTATTTTTCTCATAAATAGGCAAAGTAATGTATGTTTTCAAAGTGTATGAAAGATGTTTGATGTGTTTCTTAAAACGGTGGTAACAATATTTTCCCATTTTAAATTTCATTTCAAATGGTTTAATTATTTTGAAGATTAGGTCGAGAACTTTCGTAGTCATATTTGGTGTGTAATAATAATGTTTGTGTCATCACTCGATCCTCAATTATGCACAACTTAGCTAACTAGGCATAATTCGGGAAGAGTCCTGTTTTGTTGGTTGTCGTTGCTTGATCCTTAAGTATGCATGATCTAGCTAATTATGCATAGTTTAGGAAGGGCACTATCGTGTCAAACAAATTGGTCATCTTGAAACTTGTAGTGTTTTGATAAATGTTTGGATGAGAACGTTTCTTTCTAAAATGGTGGATCATTTTTGCAAGTGGTCGTAATTTCTTTGATTCTTAAAGACAATTTTTGAATTTTCTTGTGTTCTTTGAAATCTTTTCTTTTTGGTTTGGCGTTGACTTAGTAAGTCACTGTGACAGAGTAATTTTGGAAAAAAAATTTTATGAGTTGTGTGTAATGTGTGAAGATTATCGGAATCACGAGGGTGTTGATGAAATACCAAAGGGGCGCGAATCGACACTGAGAAGAGTTTTTAACAAAAATAGAAGACTTCCGAAGTAGAGGAAAACCGAGTTTGAATAACTCTAAGGGAAAGGACGAAGACTTCTCCTACGTCGAATGTATCGTACCTTATATATTTTCTTTTCTTGTTCTTTTGATATGTTTAACGACACGCGATAAACTGTTGAAGTTTACCAACTGTGCATCAGTAATTGGAAGACAATTCCATTGTCTTTTTTCGTTTATTTAAGTGAGGAATCCTCTTTGCTTGACTCAACCATCCTTGATTATCGATGGTTAAACGATAAGATATCCATAGTTGATGTCTTTGTGGTAAACCTTTGCTTTTATGTATTTATGTGGTGAGTGATCTAGTCGAGTGATCGTAAGTTGTGGGAACTTTAGACGACATTGTCCAATGAAGTCCGATCATGGAGAACATGCGCCATGTTATGTATTTCTTTTATATCTAACTGTGAACGATGATATATATTGATATTTTTACCACGTTTGGGACGGAAGTGAGATGACGTTCTTGTAATATCTTTTGGGTATGGAACCGTGTGTGAGCACCCTGCGATGACATATGTATGTATTTTATTTCTTTTTGGATATGCATCCATAGCTAGCAAGCTCGTGAATCTTCGTAATATTGCAATTTTCTTTCGGCTGGACTCATCCGAGAAATATGTCGAATATTCTTATTTTATCATGGCTTGGCTGATTAGCAAGCATGAGTTAACTTGAATGAACTTATTTTACTTGGCATGGTTTGGCTACGTTGCAAACATGTCGTACTGTGATTGTATGTGTTTCATAATGGCTTTTGTATTTGGTTGGATTGTGACGTTTTCGAGAGAGTTATGTATGCGTCGGATGATTTCCGTATCAATGAATTCGTTTTTGACAAACTAGGTTTGTATGTACCTAACATTGCGACAAGGTGATTTTGTACGACTAGTATTAATTACTTCATCTTTTATATTCTGAACGTTTTTCGATGGGGTTATGTGCGACCCGTGTGATTTTCTTTATGATTAATTGTTTTTATGAGACGATGAACCAAGTGAAAGGACGATTCGAAAGTTGGAAGACGTGTTCCGAGCGTGTGTGATTGATTTTGGTAGCTGTTGAGATCGACCATTGCCGTTGGTAGTACCTTTGTACAACGACATTTATCATGTTAACCGTGAAGCTGCAACATTTGAAGAATTATGTTGACGAAAAGGTAGATCACCAGTTGAGTGGAATGAAGTAGGAAAAAGTCAGTTGAATGGACTTGAATTGATTCGAGAGGCTACGGAAGAGATGGTGTAGATTAAGAATTATTTGCTAACCGCGAGAAGCTGTGGAAAGAGATGTGTTGATACCCGTGGGAAGAATTTAGGGAAATTGAAGTGGAGATCATGGATCAAGATGGTAAGAGATTGAAGCAAGGCATAATACCCATGGTGAAGGTGTGATAGAACCCGAGACGTGAACCGAAGTCCACGTCGGAATGTGGAAACCTCTTTAGGAAGTAGTACCATTATCTTCCTAGTAGTACAAAATGCGAGTATAAGAACCGGAGAGCGCCGGGACGTCGCTCCCTTAAGGGGGGGAGGATGTAACACCAGTGAAAGTGCCGTAAGATGCTAAGTTATTGTCTCAAGAGTTGTTCAGTATGAGCATCTCTCTTAAGTTGTGGCTCACTTGTGGATGTGATATCCCGAGCCCAATGTCATTTATTTAATCCTATTTTACGTATATTTTTGAAATTTTTAAGAATTTTTATCGTGGATTTATTTGACGGTTTAAGTTGAAACCAACGTTTACGGTCGTAATTTAACGTTTGACGACTTAAGAAGAACCGATGACGACTACGATACCGACGGATGCCCAAAATTTACCTTTTATTATCGATTGATCGATATTTGAGTTTTTCGAGATTTTATTTTTATTACGTGTTAAGTCGAGTCGGAACCATGTGTATATTCGTTTTGTGTGCGTTTGAACCATTTAAAAGTATTTTGAGGTAGCTCGGACGAAACCCGACTCTCGTAAATTTATAAAAACTTATTAGGTACCATTTTTGCCATCTTTAAAAGTTATTTTTCAACAAAGGCCAAAAGAAAACTAATATTACACAATCTACCCTCCCCACCATATAAAAGGCCAATTTTACACACACACCACTCATTTTTCATTTCAAAACACACACACTCTCTCCCTTTTCTCTCTAGGCCGCCGGCCTACCACCACCACCACCTTAGATCCGCCACAAAAACATGATTTTTGACAAATCCAATCAAATACCACCTCTTGTTTCATCATTGTAAGTAATCTAATCCATTAAAAACACACATGCAACATCTTTGATTTTTCCAAAAATTTATAATTTTTCAAAAATGGATTTTGATCTAATTAAATGGTACACATGTTTAATTCATGTGTTAATAATGTTGAATCATCAATAAAACGAATTGGGGGGCTGTTTTCTTGGGTGTTTTGGCTACCCCAAACCCACGGCCAAAGTGGGTTTGGTTGTGGTTTGATGAGTTTGATGTTTTGTGTTGTGGGTTCATGTTTAGGATTGTGTTTTAGATGTTTTTGAATGAATTGAACCAATTGCATGTATGATTTAGGCTTTAGGTTTTGATGGGGATTCGATTTTTATAGTGTTATAGGCTGTTTGGATGATTGGGAATGGGTATGAGGGGTTAATCTAGGTTTAGGTGATGTTTGGATTGATTGAAAACAAGTGGAAGGGTGATTTTGAATGAGTCGTTTTCAAACAGATTGTTTAGGGCTATTTTCATGGTTTTAATTTTGGTCCAGGTTGTGATTATAGGATATAGTTGTAGTGGTCGTCGAGACGCTCGTTTCGGTATAAGATAGAGCTTTTAACTCCAAACGAGTCAAAAGTTATGATACTTTGAAAATACGTGTACCGGGAGATGAGAATCAACACAATCCGAATTTGTGGTTGGTTTTGGGTCAAATCCCGGGGACCATAGATAGAGTATGGTAAATGTTTGAAAGTTGATTTTTGGTCTCAAACCTGTGTATTTGAGTCTATTATTAGACTTAGGTGTCGTAGAGGTCAATGGTATATTTTAAATGGGTCAAATGAGTCCGACTTGGTCAAAGTGAAATTTCAGTCCGAAAAATGTAGGTTTAGTAATGTGTTGAGTAACGGGTCGTAAAAGCGAAAACTTTTAATGGGATTAAAAATGGGTTTTCTACAGGTCTTAAGGTATTTTTGAGAATTTTCTTAATTTTTATAACAAATGTTAAGTCTAGTAAAACAGCCCATACTTTTGGTAAGTATCGGCGAAACCGTAAAATGGATAGTAACTTTAATAACCTTGATAAATGGTATAAGTCTAGTAACAACTACTTGTTTGACTTTGGCGTGAGTTTTCATAAGCATTGAGTGTGTTTTCATTTGCGTGTGTTTAGTACAATAATGTACGCGGAGTATTGATTTGGTTTACGTACCTTGATTTTAGGTCAAGTGTTTGATTTTCCCGGGCATCCACGTCGTCGGTGACATTTCTCGTTACGTCTTCGCTAGAACTACTACTACTACGCAAGGTGAGTCTATAGCCTCGCTCTTTACTTTATCCAAATGTTTTTAACCCGCGAGGGGGATACATGCTAATTTAAATGAAAATGAACATAAGTCTTGATTGATTGTTGGACCCGAATGTTGCCTCGAAATTGTGTTGAGTACCTAGTTGCAAAAGACCCTAATTTCATGAACTATTAACTATTGTCCTGCCCTCGAGTAGGGGGAAATAGCCGCTTATACAATTTGTAGTACTACGGGGCTAACGACCCAATGCTAGCCGAGAAGCTGTACGTTGAGTAAGTTCTGCGGTAGATTATCTTGTATGAGAGATAAGGTATAATTGCAACTGATGCCTTTAGAAGGGGCACTGGTTTCATCTGAATCACGCCGGTAATTATTACGCGGGTGATTGAGTTAACGGATTAGTGTCATGAGCTTAAACACAATTGTCATAACCTTGAAAATAGATTGTGAGTACGACAATGCTATTGAATGATCATGATTAGTTTTTAATACTTATGTTCAACTTATGATTTGATAAACCTATAGATTCGCTCAACCTTTGTGTTGACGATTTTAAGCATGTGTTTCAGGTAACCAAGATTGTTAGCAGCAGAGCATGCGAGAATGGAAGTTGTGGTGGCTTGGCGGTCTACTTTGTTTTCCTCCCTTTTTGCACTTAAAAATTTTATACTATGTCATGTGAATGAAAATGTATTTTTGGGTTGAGATTCAGTGGGGACCTAAACGCAACTCTGTTTTATATAATTCTTGGGATTTGGAAAACTGTAGACTTGTATGTTTTTAATAATGTTAAATTTTATGTTTGAACTTTTACGTCTCTTGAGTCGTTTAATATAGCTTATGTGTGATGATAACTACGTAGCACCCATATGTTGTAGTTCCGCTGCGCATAGCATTTTGTGGGGGTGTTACACTTGTCACAAAACATTCCACGTTTTGAGCTCAACATAATGGTTTGTAATCACTTTCAGATTGCAACCCGGAACTATATTCACGGGGGAGTGTACGATTTAGTGCTCTTACCCTTAGCAAAAGAAGTTAAATCTTCTTACACTTGAGTGGATTCGTCAAGACATTCAAAGTCTATGAACTCAAGTTTATGCTTAAGAAAAACCTTTTCGACAAAAAGAATTGATTTTTCAAAAAGCGTTGAACACAATTTTTTCAAGAATTTCTCAATGATATTCAAAATCTTTCAAAAATTGTGTGTTCAACAACTCCTATCCTCAAAGGTTTAATGTGGATCAAATCCTCGAAATGACAATTCCGTTGGATCAATTTTTGAGGGGGAGCGTTCCAAAATTCATGCTAAGTTTGACACATTTTTCTCCCGAAGATTTTCAAGACTATTTTTCAAAATATATTTTAATCAAATTTGGTATCTCTAATATCAAAAGATTTAATATATTAGAGGTAGGTGGAGAAAATGTGATTAAAATGTGATCTATAGACTCAAGCACTTTAACTCTTACCCACATGTGCAAAATGTCTACTTAAATTCTTTCGCACTTCAATGCACATGTGAAGGGGGAGTATTTCTGAAACGACAAAACTAGCAAGGTGTTAAATGTTTTCCAAACACTTTGTTAGAATTTAAAGTGGTTTTCATGGTTACGATCTAATACCCACAACATCTTTAATTCATGACGTTATTGGTGTCAAAAGGGTGGTTAGGTTTAAGTCCTATGATCCAACCAGAACCGGAGGGATCTTCCCAGGGACAATCCAATAGATTATTAGAAGTCCTTAGGAAAGATGGAGTAGAATGTGAACGTAGCTGAATGCCGACTAAGTACTGATGATAGCACTGGAACAATCACAACAAGGTGCTATTAATGATGTCTTGGTAAGCATTGAAGGGGTTGAAGAATGAAAAAGAAATGTAAGGATAAAGGGTCTAAAGAAAGAAGCCCTCCATACAACTTAGGCAGAAACCGGGTCAACACATCATGAAGACAACTCATCATGGACCCAGTGATGTGAAGCACAACCCTTTCCTAGCTACTCAGGCTTCTCTCAAAAGAAGTTTGTTTTATTGTCATGGAGATCAACACGACTTCTATTGACTTTCTCACTCCGAGATAGTTGATATTGAATAGGTGGCATCTGCTCCAGCCTCCGACCACTAAAAGTGCACAAATCGAGTCTAGAGCCAAGAGATCAATCAAATCTCGTTAGGACACACGGATGAAGATCAAGAGAGTCCTACGCTATATCCTTGTGATATTGCTAGAACACTCAGAGTGATACAACTTAGTATTCACAATGATGAGTGGAAATCCTTCCAGTGTTAACATCAAACAGCACTGCGGTAGGTCATATGCAAGATTCGTTATGAATTGAACATATGTAAAACGGAAAAGCAACAATGGTTTGATTCTGAATTGATTCAAACTCGTTTCAGGTTTCTACGCAATATCCTTATGGTCTTGCCAGAACATTCAGAGTGATATTCATTAATACTCACAGTGACGAATGGAAATCCTTCTAGCGTCAACATCAAACAGCGCTACGGTAGGTGACTTGTGAGATTCTTATGAATCAAACTTGTGTCAACTGGAGAGCAACAATGGTAAGATTCTTAATGAATCAAACTTGTTTCGGGAATTTGAATTGACGACTTTAATCAAGCGGATATTTATCCAATTGATTCACTCTTTATGTTCGCAGTCTTGCTTTGAGACGGTCGAGTAAAGAGAACGGCTAGTACAGCCGCGAAACCCTGTCAAGGAGATTCTTAATTGAATCTACCTAATCACAGGTACGGTATTTAATATCGTATAACGGTCTTCACCGACCGGAGGTAAAATGCTACCGATTTAGGACGAATGTCAAAGCCATTCAGTCCGTGTCCATGTTTTGTCTCGAGAAGGTGGCATCACGGTGTACTCAGCAAAGTCAAAGATTCAAAACCACATATTCATGCCCAAAGACTTATTCAACAATTAATAGTGTGAGCATGTGGATAAAGACACAAGATCGCAAGATGGCAAAGATAAGTCAAGAATGATTTGAAGATCTCAAGACTAAAAGACAAAGTCGAAAGACAACGACAAAGGCTCAAAGATCATAGCATGAAGGAACAAAACTACTGTTACACGTTCAAGGCTCATTTATGACGAGATTCGTAATCTCCTTTGATCTCCAAATATCAAAAGGGTATGACCTCACATTGGGGGAGATTGTTAGCCTCAAAATATTGAGTCAAACAAGAATGCTCGGTCATAGGTTATTATTGTAACATTAGTTAGAACGTTGTAATAGGTAGTTAATTAGTCGTAGTTTACGGGCTTGGATTTAAACTAATTAAAGTCTAAAAGACAAGCCCGGCCCAATATATAGTCCATTAAAGCCCGCATATGGGTGGACTATATATACTACCCTCCTAGCATGTTAGGAGGGTTGGTTGTTCATTTTTCTCACTTCTAATCTAATATTCCCAAAGTTAATCCTCTCTCTCTACTTTCTCTCACTACTTCCTCTCTCTAAAATTCATCTCATATCTACCTTTCTTTCTTTATTTCGTGTGCTATATCATCATATATTAGGGACAACATATTCTTTTATTAAGGTTTAAAACTAAATATGGATAAGCTAATAATAAGCTTATAAGAAAATCCTAGATTAATACTTACATAAAATGAAAAAGTAGTATTCATAGACTAATCAAGCCCATGCAACATTAGCCCAAGACTTAATGGACCCAATAAGCCCATTTAATAAATCTTAGAATCTTAATGGACTTAAGATTATGCTTAGGCCCTTTAAATAATTAATGGACTTAAAAATGTATTTAAGCCTAATAAATGTTTTAATGGCCCATTTAAACAAGTTAGTGGACTTAAAATATATTTAGGCCCACTAGATGGCCCATTAGATATTTTAGCCTATTTAACGAGCCCATATAATGTTTTGAATGTTTAAATAAAAGTTTTTATAATAAAATATAACTTATAAAAACTTTTGGACTAAAATGTCAATTTATGAAACTTAAGGACAAAAACAGTGACATATAAAACTTGTTTTGATAAATTAGTAAACACAAGGACTGAAAATGTAATTATCCAAAAGTCTAGGGTTTAATAAATACCATCCGTGGCATATTAAACCCTAGGGACCATTTTGGGAAGTTTCTAAAAGTTGTTTTGTCATTTAATAACCCTAAGGACCATTTTTGTAATAATCCAAAACTTAAAGAAGCCCTAGGGACTGTTTTTATCATTTTGTGAAAGTAATAAAACCTAGATATAAGTAGGGGGACTAAATCTGCCATAAGCCGAAACTTTAACAAGCCCTAGGTACAAAATGTGTAAAATCCGAAAGTTATACTTTGTTTAAAATATGGAGGGACTAGTTTTGCCATGTGCCGAAACTTTAACAAGCCCTAACCCTAATTCTATTTTTAAACTTAGTAAAACTTAGACAAACCTTAAACTATAAGAATTTATAATGTATAAATTCTTAAACTTGTAATTGATAAATTTTTTTATAAATGTTAAATAATTTATGGGAACTTTAAAGTTAAATAAAATATTATGTTAAGTTGGATTCACATGAACACGGGTAAAAGATCCAGAGGTCGGGAAGGATAGAAGTGGTGTTTAGCCATGGTAGAGAGAGAAACAAGTAAGAATAGAAGTGTGTTTATTCTAGTGAGAGAAAGACAAGAAAGAAATAATAAGCCTCACCCCTGCATGGAAGTATGGAGGGGTTTATATAGCCCGGGACTTGGACTTTACATATGACAATATTAGTCCCTGCAAGTCCCGGCTATGAAACTAATGTAATTCCGTTAGTCACACACATTTTAAGGCTAACAATCTTCCCCCAATGTGGTGACATACGGAATTACTTACAATGTTCCTAACAAATGCAAATACAACAAAAATATGACAGAATTAAGTTTGCTTCCAATGCTGAGGATGACACCGTTGTCTTCAAGTCTTCTAGAAAAACTTATACCCCAGTTTGAATCCTCTTTGTCTTTGCTTGTTGAGGAACCATTGTATCATGTATGAACTGGATTAACTTCCCCCCAATTCATACCACATGTCTTGAAAAGCTTTCTTCATAGACTTCTTTTTTACAAAGCTTTTGAATCAGCTTCCCCCCAAACCAATACCCCTATATTGAGCAGAATATGTAGCTTGAGCAATCTTCTATCTTTGACATTTAAAGTGCACAGCGAAATTTTGTAGAAGAAGAAGCAAGCCACAACAAGTACCTGCTACCTTGACATTTTTGGTCTTCATGATTATGTGTTTGGGGGAACATGTAAGAAATCAGCAACAAATCTTCTCACGCTTGTAGAATACTTCCCCCTGGAAGTTGAACTAAGTACTCCAGAGTGGGAACTAAGTCTCCAAAGTACACGTTCTTCCCCCATGATGGTGACGAACTCTCGGAAGCATCATCTGACGTGTACGGTCAAAATCGCGAGATGTTCTTGTCGAAAGTATGATGGTGACGAACACTCAGAAGCATCATCTGACGTGTACGCTCAGAATCGCGAGATGTTCTTATCAGGAGTAAGATGGTTAAGAACACTCGGAAGCATCATCTGACGTGTACACTCAGAATCGTGAGATGTTCTTGTCAAGAGTATGGTGGTTAAGAACACTCGGGAGCATTATCTGACAAGTACAATCAGAATCACGAGATGTTCGTGTTTGAAGTAGAAATCTTTGTTGACATTTTGTAGCTCAAGTTGCTCGTGAGAATTGTTTGCCAATCACATCTCTACTCTTGTACTCTCTGGCTAAACTTACCGACCTCATATTCTTTCGGCTATCTGTAGTGACCACTGGTGAAGTAAACTTGATATTCCAAACTTGAAACTAAAGTACAATCCCACAAATTTGTTACTTACGCTTAACACTTGTGTTGATTGACGAATGGTGCAGAGACAAGTCTCTTAGTACCTTATACATAAGAGAAAAGAGAGGTATAAGATGTAAAACACCTCTTGAAGTATCCACAACTCTAGATGAGTGTGACACTGAGCACTACAGCGTAACTCTTTAAGTGATAGTTGTCCATGTCGTCGACCATCCACCCCTTGACAGTAGAAACTAGATAAATCAAGTCTCAATCATAAATGTTGAAGCGAATCATCAATCGATAGAGGGGGTGAAAAGGCTCGATGATGTAATAAGTAGACGCCTCTGTGAAATTCCACTTCAACTTCAAATAATAAATACCAAATCCACTTCGTAATCACTTGACATTACTTTACTCCGAATACTAGCCGTTTTGACAATTTCAGTGAATCGTAAAGGATCGTTTTGGTGTTTGTTTGTTTTTGTCTTCGTGTTTGTTGTGTGTGTTGAGTATGAGTGAGTGTCGTTAACTAGGGAACCAACGATGACTAGAGAAAGAGAGGTTGTCAATGTCGTCTAGCAAACTTGACTTTTGAAGCCCAAAATCAATCATATACCCAATTGATGCGCGGATCGACCTGAACCCGATATCACCAAGTACCCATAATCCGACAATATGACAAATTCAACCCCGTATATCATCAAAATCCAATAACTGGCACACTCGTTAAACGTTGCAAATGGGAGCCCACCTTGTAAATTCATTCGACCCCAAGTCCTTATCTGGCCATTAGCCCAACACCAATTGATACCAATTCAAAACCAGGTCCAACTGATGACGTTTTGAGTTATATATATATCCAACAAGATACCTAATTATACTCATTCCCAAAACCTAATCTCACAATCTTTCATCAGCCGACATAGTTTTCCTAGATACCTCCGCCCTATCTCCTTTCATCAAAAAACATGAAACTGCTCCCATCTTATGATATCACCAGCTAATATCAGTCACTTTTATAAACTCATCTCCAACATTGAATTTTCCTCTTTCAATCTACCTGAATCGAAACTCAGCTTACCAGTCAATGGCATACATGTCACTAATTGAACCCACGGATACCAATTGCAAACCCAAAACGTTTTTGCTTCAAGATCATAATGAAGGTCTCGGGTAAGATTAGTTGTATGAGTTGCAAAATCATTTTCAATTAACGAACGAAATTAGAATCATAGCACTGTTGTTTATGATTCTCTATGAAGTTCGAAAATAAAAACGAGGCTTAGACTTCGATACGTTCGATGATGATTTACAATGAAGTGATAGATCTAAAAAGATCTTGACATGCATGTCAATATCACGATTTGAATCTGAGATCTTTATGATTTTCAGTTATGTTTTACATTCGAGTTTAGTTGGGGATTAGGTGTCGATGGGTTAGTTAAGAGATTTGGTGTTGTTTGGAGTTAAAAGGATGGTGTGAAAAATATTGGTTTTGTTTTTTATCTCGACCCACTGAGTTGACCTGGTCAACTCGGTAATTACCGAGTTGACTCGGTGTTGTTATGAACTCCTGGTTTGATCAAAATATTTTCAGATATAAAACTTATGTAAAGGAGTCTCGTTGTCTTTCTAACCAAAAAAAAATCAGTCATCGCAAGTATCAAAAGAACCCATCACAGTCAAGTATGTTCCGTCGCAACATAAGTCCATCGCAACGACTCATCGCAGCGACTCATCGCAGCGACTAATCGCAGCGACTCATCGCAGCGACTCATCGCAGCGACTCATCGCAGCGACTCATCGCAGCGACTCATCGTATTCAACCATCGCAATCAATGCGATCTAATCCAAAAGTCGCCATCGGGACGAAGCCAGTGACACCCCATCGTAACCCACCATCGGAATAGGGTTTTGACTATTTCATTGGTAACCCCGAAAATACTGGAATTTGACCATGTGATTTTTTTGTTGTTCATCGTCAAAGATAGTCACCAAAACCCAGAAATATATATAAAAAGTTAAACTTTTTGAAGGGAATGATGGGACAAATGACAGATTTGGACAGAAAAAAATATTAATATCAGGGGATGGATATAAAAAGATAAAAAAATGAGTTGACAAAAATTTCGTGACTTTTATACATTCTATGGATAACAGATATGAAAAGAACATATAGGACAAAAGACACAAAATCTGTGACAGATTTAAAGAAGGATAAAGGAGTCAAACCATGAACGAATCAAGCACAAACACGAACATAGCCACGAATCAAAAACACGAAACATCCCCGGTTAGCTCTGCTACCAATTGTTAAATTGGATTCACATGAACACGGGTAAAAGATCCGGAGGTCGGGGAGGATAGAAGTGGTGTTTAGCCATGGTAGAGAGAGAAACAAGTAAGAATAAAAGTGTGTTTATTCTAGTGAGAGAAAGACAAGAAAGAAATAATAAGCCTCACCCCTCCATGGAAGTATGGAGGGGTTTATATAGCACGGGACTTGGACTTTACATATGACAATATTAGTCCCTGCAAGTCCCGGATATGAAACTAATGTAATTCCGTTAGTCGCACACATTTTAAGGCTAACATATTATATTTTATTTTTCAAAAATAAAATATTTATATTTTTGCTTTATGAAATAAATTATATAAACAATATGAATATGTATTATTAATACATGAACTCATATACTTTTAGGAAATAAAATTATATGAACGTTAAATAAATTGAATACTAATGTTATAAGTAGAACACCTTATGTTTACTTAAATATAAAACTTAATAGTAAGTTTAAATGGATGATTATAATACATGAACTGCGAACGTAAACTAATATTTTAAGTTGAACATTTTTGTGTTTACTTAAATATAAAACTTAATGGTAAGTTTAAATGGATATTAATAATACATGAACTGCGAACGTAAATTAATATTTTAAGTAGGACATTTATGTCTACTTAAATAGGAAACTTAATTGTAAGTTGAATGGTTATTACTAATACATGTACTACGAATGCAAACTAGTATTATAAGTTAAACATTTTATGTTTACTTGTAAAACCCGCATGCTTTAACCATGAATAGTATCCTTTAGATCGTACGCACATGATTAGAACTTTCCTTTTTATAGCACGTTAAGTTTCACGTATAAGAATTTCAAGTATTACGTACGTGTTAGAACACGATAAGTAATTATTACGTATGAACACACGATAATTATTCCAATAATAATTATAATCACGAACATGCGATCATGAAATCATGAGTGTAAATTAATCACGAGCTAATATTAATTACGTATATATAGTTATTACGAACACGAATAACTAAGTCACGATCGATAACTAATTAGAACACATAAGTTACGAACACGAGAACACACGATAACACACTAATATTTTAGACACGGAAAACATTCGGGTTACCCCATGTGGGCCCCACTACCCACGAAATTAGGAAAATAAAAAGGCCAAGCCCATGTTTATTTTTACCAAAACAAGAAAAAGGGAAAATATCTTTTCATTATTTAAGATTTTCACAAAAAGTAAAAACCCTAATTCTTTCTTCATTCTCCTTTTTGGCCGCCACTTTTAATCACCATAAAGGGGTGTTCGGGTTGATTTTGATCTTGGAATTATTGCAAGGATTCGTGTGTGTTCATCCTTATTTGATCCACGTATTCGGTATAACTTTTAACCCTTTTCTTTTTATGTTTTGATTTTGATAATCACATAAAATCATGATGTTTTAATAAACTAATTAAAAACAATTATTTAAACATGTTAATAATCATGGGGTAAATCAAATCAAGGGTTTTAGGGGTGTTGTGGTCTAGCCGACGCCGAACCGAGCCCTTAGGAGGTCTCGGCTTGGCTTACATCACACCACCGAGACCATATGGTCTCGATATGGTGGTGGCGGTGTCACGACAGCAGCAAGGGGCAAGGGAAACCCGACCTTGGTCGGGGTATGGTGATGGTTACGGGTCCGGTTCATGGTTTTTAGTCACGGGGCCGGCTCATGAATTATTTTCAAGGTTTATGATTTTCACTAGTTATGTTTTTAGACTTAAATTAAATTAATAAAAAGCAAGACATGATTACATGACTTAGGTTATAAATTTAGTTAGTAATTCATGAATTTTAACCTAATTATTTATTATTAATTAGACTTTATAATTAATTAATCATTAAAAACCATGACTATAATTAATTAATTAACATGACTTAAGTTATATTATTAATAGTTAATAATACATATTTTAACCTAAGTATTTTACCTTTATTTAATTAAAATCATGATATATTTAATTAAATACTTTTAACCTATAGTTTATTTAATTTACATGTAATAATTAATAAACTATATTTTATAACTACATGACTTAGAATAATAATCAGAAAACACTTAAGCTTATATAATTAGCTTATTTAACCAGCTTATATCTATTTATAGAAACTTTCTATATTTAGAAACTTATTTAATTAAGGAAGTTAATCTATTTATAGAAACTTTCTATTTTTAGAAACTTATCTATTTTAACCAGTAATTCTATTTTTGGAAACTTTCTATTTTTGGAAACTTTCTATTTTTGAAAACTTTCTATTTTTGGTAACTTTCTTTTTTTGGAAACTTTCTATTTTAGGAAACCTTCTATTTTTAGAAAGTTACTTATTATTACACAACAAGTATAATAATACATGAAATACAAGTAATACTTAATCAGAATAGACATAATATAAGATAAACACAGTATAAAGCTTAAAACAGTAAAACATGACATGAACGTATAAAACAAGCTAAGACATGATATAAAACCAGTTACGTATTTAGTAATCAGATACTTATACACGTATGTATTTATGTAGCATTAGTGATACCGAAGTAGGACTCTCTTCCGTTCGTCTTCTTCGTTCACTGGACATAAGGTACGGATTCCCGTCCTTTCAGTATGGACATTCTTTCCTTATTAGGATTCCCCGTATGCAGCCAACTGTTTTCCCATAGTATAAGTTCATATGTTTGATTGCTTATGTTCAGTTAGAATACCTAAAGCCATATACATGCATGACCAGTTTCACCTAGTTATGGAGGTACCATGACCATAACACTAGAGGCACTGGTGTTATGACTTCCCCACGGTGGAGTGATTGCTCGTGGCGTCCCTTTAGCTTTTGGCCATATTATTATATTTATCATGTGGGGCGTATGGGTGCATCCTAGTTACATGTTTTCAGCAGATTACTCAGTGTGAATGTGGTGTGTGCCTTGCATCCTTCACAAGGAGCTGATCCCTCCTACCCAAAACCAGTATATTAAATTAGAGGGAACCCCTCTAATTTGTATGACGAGGTCACCCCTCCAAGTATTCATGCACGTTGATTTTCATGACCTATATTGGCTAATGGTAAAATATGTTAAACAGTTTTTATAAGATAAACATAAGGCTTTTCAAACTATAAAACCAGTTTTACTAAGACTTAACCGGGTTATCCAGGACTTAGTTTCTTCCGTTGTTTCATGCTTATATGCTTATATTATTCATGCTTTACTTGTACATCCGTGCACTGAGCGTTTTGCTCAGCCGTTACTTTCCTTTCCAT
Organism: Glebionis coronaria; assembly: GCA_025667525.1. Classification (NCBI taxonomy): domain Eukaryota; kingdom Viridiplantae; phylum Streptophyta; class Magnoliopsida; order Asterales; family Asteraceae; genus Glebionis; species Glebionis coronaria. The sequence goes on along the minus strand of CM046879.1, from coordinate 173,386,301 downwards.
GTCCCAAAACGGCAGGTACCCAAGGACAGACTCGAGCATTTGGAGGACGTGCATAGGAGGGAAGCTGTCATAGACTTCTTTTCCTTCTGCCTTCACATATTTATGCTTGTTTAAGTCTTTCATTCAGTTCATTTACTTTATTATGTTTTAGGCTTATGTTTGGGAACCGATGTTTGATTCTGGTTTACCCTATGGTCATGTAATGTTTTAGACATTTATCCTTGTATGCTTTGATGACACGCCATAATCACGCGTAACGGTCCACTTATCAAAGTGGGGTGTTACAATTATGGTATCAGAGCCAAGGCTTCGACCTGTAGGCTCTAAAACTTGACCTGTGACTAGTGGGTAGTCACCAGGAGCTTCCTAAGCCAACGTTTGTTATTCCACGTATTGATGTTTTCAGCGCATTGTTGTTTTAACCATGATGTTTTCAGCACCTTGAGGTTTTAACCTTGATGTTTTTCATCGATATTGTTTTACAAATATGGATGGACAACTGTCATTCATATTTAGTTATGTGTCATGGTTTCATGCATGACGTTCCTCGTGAATTGTGACTATGTGGACTGAACCTCAGTAGTTCATAATTAGTCACATAAATTTTTTTCTGATAAGTGTTGACAGATGAGTTTCATTTATTTATGTTTCATGTATCATTGTTGCAGGGATTATGAATAAGTAATGGTTGGTACAGGACTGGCCCTATTTAGTCGCATGTGCTTTTATCAAAACTTTTAACTTTGGGACCGACCCATAGGCGTCCCCTCGCCATGTCTTCTGTTTTGGGACCGACCCATATGCGTCCCCTCGCACATATAAAGGTTTTTATAAACTACATCATGCATTCATGCACTGTTTTTCATGCATAAAATTTTTCTCATGATTTATTGGCATAATTTTTTTTTCATGTCCCCTCATAAGTTATTATGGTTTTATGTCAAGTATGTTTTCATGCTACCATGGTTAACTTCATTTTCATGCTGATTATGTTTATACTCCTTCATGATTAATTTCATTCCAAGATTTTTATATTGATTTCATCTTCATGTTAAGTATGTCTTAAGTCTCCTTATGTTGATTATGTTCTCATCATATCGATCATGCCCTCATGCTAGACATTGAAAGATTCCAGTAAATCCTGCTTTCATGATAGTCATGGTTGGTTTTCATTGATCATGCTTTCAGGCAAATCATCTTGAATTTTGTGTAACCACACTTTAACGTTTCTCTATGCAACCAGAATGGGGTATATACTGGCATTGCCAGGTTATCATGATGGTTTTTCTAACCGTTTAACCGATTATAGTTCCTTTAAAATCATGACAAATGATCGACCCCATACCGATCATTTCATGAGCATGTGTGCTCCATTTACTGTATTTCATGTGTATTACACGTACCTTAATCCATGTGTATTTCATTTCTGAATCATCTCAGGTGTATTTTCTATTGCTGATATTCTACAAGATTGCTGATGCCGCTCATGACTTGGAGATGTTACTAAAGGTTGATGCTGCTGACGTTCGGAGACGCTACGAGATGCGGATGATGTTCACAACCTGGAGATCCTACAAGACGAAGAAAAAGGCGTCAGAGCAAAGCAATTGACGAGAAGATGCTTCACCATCAGACGATTTTTGATGAGATGGCATTTATACATGATCTCATCGTTCTTTTCGGGCTTTAAATGCATAAAAATGTCATAAAATACCATATATATGCTTGTGTTTGTTTACTTGTGTATTTTAGGTATGGATATCGTGAAAAAGATAAAAGATCACAAGATACAAGGAAAAGCGGACACGAGAAACGAAGCCGTACAAAGAACCGGGCCCTAGATCATGAAATATTCAACAAATACCCTTGAAGACTTGAAGACATACAAGATTGATCCTCATTGATTGAAGAAATGACACTTAAAACCCTTGTATATTGATAATTACAAGTTTGGTCCCTTAAGTTTGTCAAAATTACACAAATGGTCCTTCAACTTTGAAGAAATGGCAAGTTTAGTCCCTCAACAATTTCAAATTGCCAATTATGGTCCCTCATGAAGCCAAAGATACATTGAAGACCTTTGAAGATCAACATTGTCCAAGATCAGCCCTTGAAATATCTCAAAATGGCAAAAACAACCCTTTGAAACCTTTTTCCAAAGTTTTGTGCCAAAACTGCCAAGTCATGAAAGTTAAAAACAAAGGGATATGAGTTTTGTTGCTGAAAAACGTGTTATACACTTTTTACCAAAACACAAGGACTTAAACTGCCACATTTGAAACATTCAAACAAAATTGCGCCAAACAACTTTGTTTCCCCCAATTTCGGATCAAAAGAACTACTGTTTACCCTTCTTCACCCCCAGTTTTTACTCCACTTAAACTTAGGGTAAAAATCAATTACCTTTGCACATGAGTGATTCACATGTGCAGAAACCCATCCCAACCCTAAAATCCTTATTCCCACTCACAATGGACCCCACCCCCAAATACCCGTCCACCAATCATGTGACAACTTAACCTCCAAGTCATCCTATGTGGCAAAATCAACAGCCAAGATCCTTAGCTTCATCCTAAAGCTAAAATGAACGCCCTTGATCACTTTGGACAGCTCACACCAAGGATTCGTCTAGAAGACTCAAGGACATTTAGGGAATTTCACTTCTAGGGTTTGTGAATAGTGCTAGCCTTGGCATTTGCCTATATAAAGACTCCTCAACCTGTGAGAGAGCTTTGTTCCAGATTTTAGCTTTTAAATCTTTGTAATTCCTTTTTATGAAATAAAGTTTGAATTTCTGAAAATTTTGAGTTCTTGTCTGTTATTTATAAAAGTTGGTGTTTGATAAGCTAAAATCTGAGTTCCATAATCTTGTTTGAAGGTTTTTGAGGCAAAGTTTTAGTTGATAAAGCTTGGGTTTCAAAAATCAGAAAGTTTGGTTTATTTTGATCTCACTTTTGTGGTTTGTTTTTCTTAGCAGCTTGGAAGCTGGTACTTGTTCTGCTAGTACCTCAGCTCAAACAATCCAAGGCCTGGATGTAGGTCTTGGAGGTTTGCCCCTTTTTCCCTTTTCATTTCCTCTTTAAGTTTCTGAATATTTGTGATTTTTGTTTGATTGTTCTTGAATCTGTGATATTGTGGTTGATTATTGTTAATCTGGCTTTGTTTGATGTTTATGAGGTGTTAGAAGTTTGATTTGTGCTTTAAATCTGGATAATACTTTGCAAAATTATGAAAACAAGTTTTTAAGGGGTGTTTGGGTTAACTGCATAAGTTGGAATTGTGGTTTGTTAAGAGGTGGTATTGTGTTTGCAAGTGTTGGTATCTGTTTATTGGTTGCATTTGTTCATCTGTGTGCAGGTTTTAAAGTTTGAAACTCATTGATTCATAAAAAGGGCTCTAAAATCTTGTTAACTTGGTGAAATTGACTGAAATTTAGGGGACACCTAGATCTAATCATAGACTAGGGTTAACAAGTGTTAAATCTAGGTTAATAACACCAGGGAAGTAGATTTGAGTGCCTGAAATTGGATCTAGTGTCAAATAGATCAGCAAATAGGATTCTGCATATGCACCTTGTTCATCAGAAACTTTGAATGCTTTGATCTTGTTGTTTACTTTGATTCAGTGTTTGATTTAAGTTTATTTGTGCTTATTCAGAGTTTATATAGCTTGTGTATGCATCCTGTTGAGTTTGGTTGGCTTATTCTTGCTAAATCTGCTTATTAAGTGCATAACTGCTTATTTCCATGTCTGTGGTGTATCTGGTGACTGTTTGATCATTTGTGGCTTATTGTGTGAACCAAATTTGGATTTTCTTGTTGCTAGTGACTCCTTGTGATTCACTGATCACAAGGGTGCCCTTGTTTCCAATTGAATCCAACTAAATCTCTCTAAAAAGCTCAATCAAATAGTCAAAGCAGTGGGAACTCCTTTCCCCTGCTGGTTACCACTGCTAGTGTTAAATTGGTGTCAGCTTATCAATTAGCTATAATAGCTTATTTTAACCAGCAACAACTTGGATTTTGTAATAGGTGCTCATTATTTGACCCATTTGTTCATACTGGAGCATTTGGTGGGTTGACTTTAGGGTTTGACTAGAAAACCAACTTAATTGACTTTTTCATAAGTGCTTATTGGCTTATTCTGGCTTATTGGTTTTGCTTATTATAATTTTGTTGATTGTTTTGGCTTATTGAGTCCATTTGTGATCTTTTGCAAGTTGAATCAAGTCCTGAGGTGCCTTATTTCTCAAAAACGACTATTTTGTCTTTTAGTGAAATAATACTTTGCTTATTTCTGGCTTATTGAGTGTGCGTTTTCAAAATTCTTTTTACAGATCTCATAAGCATCCCAAAAGAAGGTTGTGTGTCAAATTAGAGCTTATGGCATTAGCTTATTGCTTAATGGGCTAAAAAGCCCAATAAGGATAAGCTGTTTGCTTATTAAGCTGTGATAAGCTCACATTCAGCTTTTGGACCTTTAGAGTTTTGTGCTTAGAATTAAATTTTGAGTCAGATAGGGATTTTCCAAGTCAATTGGGCCAAGTTTGACTTTTTGGGCTAAAAGCCCATTAAGGTTGACTGTTTTTGATTTTGGCCCATTTGAGGGCCCAATAAGGGGTATTCTGGTCATTTCACTTTGATTTTCTGTTTATTTAGGTTAAAATAAACTAGTTTGCAAGTTTTTAGAATTTTTTTAATAATTTTTGGATTTTTAATATTATTTTAATATTATTTTATTATTATTTTTCAAATCTCACATTTTCCAACTTTTTACATTTTTCTTAGCTTTAATACATTAAAATAGGAATTTAGCCACTTTTAGAATAATTTTATCACTTTTAGATTAAATTTTATAATTATTTTAAGTTTTAATAGTTTTTAAATCATTTTAAATAGTTTTTATTAGTTTAAAAATTTCTAAAAATAGTTTTTAATCTTTTTAGATCATTTTAGAGGTTTACCAAGTGAAAAATCTTTATTTGGGCTTTTTGATAAATTATTTGATTTTTAGGGTTTTAATTAGCATTTAAAAATTGAATATTTAATTATTTAAAAGGTTTGAAAAAGTTTTGATCATTGGTAAACTCTTAGTTTATTTAATTTGATTTTTGGTGAATTTTTGGTTATTTTTAGAATTAATTTTTATTTTTGTAGTTTTTTCGGTTTTACGTTTTGTCGTCGTAGTATTAATTTTCACGTCTTCGTCATCCTCTTTTCTCATCCCCTTCTAAAACCAATCATTAATCACAAACATTTAACAAGTTTTTCACACACATATACCTCCTTGGGAAACGAACTCTCACACCACTAGGGTCATTAGTGCTTGATTTTCCTAAATCATCACTCGATACTTTTCCTATTTACCCTCTTTTCCTAAAGAGTAGTAAAACACTATAATCATTTTTGGCGCCGCTGCCGGGGAGGTGTGTCGTGATTAATTTGCATTGTTGTTTTTAATATTAACCAAATAGTATTTGTATTAGTAGAAATCTACTAATACGTATTATCGGTTTTCTTGGTTTTTCTTGTGAAAATATTATTACTATATTGTATTAAGTATCACAACAAATAAACAATATCTCCAAAAGTGTGAAAACACAACCTTAATTGGGATTTGGTCTCCTAATTATTGTATTCGAATCTCAAACAAAAAGAAAAAGGCAAAAATAGATAAATACTTTCGTGAAGCTCGATTTTGAAAAATACAAACTATAAGGTGGGTATAAGGCGGGTATTATAAAATATACCCTAAGGAAAAAGGCTCTTAAGTGCTTCGCGCCGCCTCGTTTCCCCGCTTGCTTGTGAGTATTTTGAGATTGAAGGCTAATCGAGGGTTTTGCCGGCCAAAGTATTATTACGTATAATATATTTGTTTGGTTTCTTTGTGATTAAAACCTCTTGAACAATTTGGTTTTCACCAAAGTTCTAAAGTCATTCGAAGGCGTTCACTCCACGTGATCGTTTTCATTCCTTTGAGGCTTCTTTAATCAAGAGTTTGTTTCGAGGAGAGATTTTGTAGATTGTTGTCTACGAAGATACACCAAAATCCAAAAAAATTAATTACAATCAAAAACACAAAAAAAATTGAAAATCCACAAAACACCCAAAAAGAATATTCTTTGCTCACCTCCCATTCTTCGTGAAGTTTATGATCACTCGTAATCAAGCAAAACGAGCTCGTAAACGTCTTCAAAAGCAAGCCAATCAAGAGACGTTGATTGTTGAACAACCTCCAATTGTTGAACCTATTGTAGAACAAGAAGTCGTCATGGCTAATCGTACTATGATGGAGTTACTTCAAGCACCCACCGAGGGTTTTGGAGAGGCCATTGTGATTCCCGCCATCCTTGCGGAGAATTTCGATATTAAGACGGGTTTAATGTCGATGTTGCAAGCAAATAAGTTTAGAGGTCATGAGAAAGACAACCCGCACTATCACATAAGGAATTTTAACCGTCTCACCGCTACTAGC